>CACSLK010028053.1:4087252-4112218 GCA_902706635.1 Striga hermonthica | reverse complement strand
ACAAATCCAACACCATATCTATAAAAAGTATGAACTGCTTTTCTCGTGATTAATTGAGAAAATTGAATTTGATTCAGGTATCCAAAGACAAACGCGTGGAATATAATGCTTGGAATGAACTTTTGGGGCACTATATACAACCTGGTTTTCATGTTCGGCTGGCCAGGTGCCATTGGGTACGATGCAGTACAATTCTGCCGGAACCATCCGGAAGCTGCCTGGGACATACTCCTCTACTGTCTGTGTGGTGCGGTTGGCCAGAATTTCATCTTTTTGACCATAAGCCGGTTTGGTTCCTTGACTAACACAACCATAACAACAACTCGGAAATTTGTGAGCATAGTTGTGTCGTCTTTGCTAAGTGGGAATCCCCTGTCCGGCAAACAATGGGGAAGTGTGGCTATGGTGTTCTCGGGATTGTCTTATCAGATTTACCTAAAATGGAAGAAAATTAGGAGGAATCAGAAGAAGAGGAAGTCCACGTAAGCCGGAGACTGGTAGGCTTTCGATGTGAGACGAAGATGTGGTCATTTTTTTTCCCACTTTATCATGGTGATATATTGATGTGGGCGGTGAGGTTCTAGTGGTTATTGACTTATATTGCTAGTATAGAAATTCACTTGGTAGTTATAGATTGTTATACTAAGTATACCACAAATGGATGGATGGTATGCTCTTTTTTTTTTTTTTTTTTTAAGTTTTGTTGCGGCTCGCACTAGTGTATGTATGACAGAAGAATGGTATTTTGTTGCTATGGGATTTTGCATGATCAATTTGTGGCTGCTGTGTATTGATCATGAAAATAATTGAAACTCACGTAAAAGAATGCAGTTAGGAGAATCAGGTCGATCAAACTCAGGCACTTGTGGTCAAAGTTAGTTATGGTCTAGGAGACTCGGCAGATATTTAGATAAAATGCTCAAAAGGTTTCCACAAAAAATATAATAATAATAATAATAATAATAATAATAATAATAATAATAATAAATCGTTGGGGAAAGTGTTGGACTTGGCGAGTGTAGGAAAGTGCCGGTTAGTTTGAACAACTTCAGCATGATATGATCATAGTTGGTGTTGAGTTGAGATGTTACATATTTGAGCCACTTAGCCTTTATTATCCTACCCGATCCAAAGAGTTTACACTACAAGTCGGAGAGTCTTTTTGAATCATTCGTTCACGAGTTTGAATGATTTAATGATTTAGAGTAGGGGTTAGACGATAGACAAGCATATGATTGAGTTTGGTTGACGGCCAATTTGAGCTTACATATACTAAATCATGTAAGAAACTGAGTGAGTCACATATATCATATTCATATGCTTAAGAGTTTGTCTTTTCAAAGCATAGTAGCCAAATTAGTAGTTGAGGTATGCTCTTGTGGTAATTGGGATTCACTTCAACTTAGTTGATCAATTTGAGACTCTTCTTGTTTGAAATTGTTGTCCATGCTCGTTTGAGTTTTCTTTTCTTTCCTTTTTGTTCGGGACGAACAAAGGTTTAAGTGTGAGTAAATTGTTTGTCTCATTTTTGTTGTTATTTTCATTATTGGTTTGTTTGTATTTTCCCCATATTTTGGGTCTTTTTTCTTAGGTGTTTTGATCCACTTAGTCGTTTGTAGCGCATTTTTTATTTATTCTGATTTTTTAGTGTTTTTTTTTTTGTTTTGTTTTTCCCGTATTCGGGTATTTTTTTGTCGTTGGAGGTGTGCATGTTCAGAGCATCGATGGGTATTAGTATTTCAACTAATCTAAGAATAAATCCAGGTTGCCTGAATGTATTTCTCTAGAAGGTTGTGTCAGGGACGAGTAGGAAAAAAAGAACTCAATTCGGAGTCTCGTACGAGCCCGAGGTGCACAGTTGCGCTAGCAGACCGCACCCGTGCGTCCAAACATCGCCCAGCTTGTCCCAGGCCTCGCCCAACTCACCCTAGGCCTCCTGCAGCACACCCGAGCGTACCCGTGCAACCCATCGTCGACCCCACAACAGACCCGCGGATACCTGTCCGCGCCCGCGCAAGCCCGCGAGCCATCGTCCAGGCCTCTTTTCAAAACATCTTCTTCTCTTAATTGGCTTGAATCCAATTTTGGAGAGTGACACTCCAATAATCATTTGTAGACAATTTCTTAGGATTATTTCTCCGCTTTTTTTTTTTGTTCTCCCATGCTTGGAATGTTGAAAACAAAGATATTAAGATTGAAAGTCCTAATCCAATTGTAAGTTTTCAATTCTATATACTATTGTTCATTGGGTTTATGTTGTTTATAGTGATTAACATGGAATTGAATCCAATAATGAGGTATTTCATTCACCTAGGGTTAGAGATTTTGATTCTTGTTCTGAATTGTGTTGAATGTGCTTTGTTCAATCCATGTGAGTCGCTTGATTGTTTACTTGCTAGGCAAACAGATTTTTGTACCGAGAGGGAGAAGTTGAACTTAGGCTCGTATGAGGTGAATGTATTCTTCTAATTGAATTAAACTTTTAAAACTGAAAGGGGAGGAGTTGTTTGACTTAGACTCGTGTAGAATAGACTTGTTCGTAAAAGTATTGTCTATGTGTTACTTGATTAATGAGTTTGTTGTTTATGTATGTGCTCTTCTTACGAAAACGTTATTGGCGTAAACCTCCAAAGACATGTAGACTTGCTGAATCACGTAACCGAACAATTAAGCGTTAAACATAGTTTAAAACTTAATAAGATTTCTCGACCCCTTTCCTATTTTTTCTCCAGCCGTGATTATTTGCTTTTCTAGTTCTAGTTAGTTTTTGTTCACCAAATCAATCGTGATTAAATTGTTTAGGAATTATTTTTTCTCGTGTCTGATTGACACCAGTTTTATATTCCGAACCGCCTTAAAAGAAACACACACAGACACACCCCTCAAGAAAGAAGTTGCATCTCAAATTCTCAACTCAAACCAATACAGTTTCAACACAAATATTGTGAAGTTAATATTTCCATGCACATTTTGAAATCATCTATGCTACTAATACTTCATCCCCTGTATCCTTTTGATATTCCAACGAATTAAGTATTATTAGAAACTTCTACCGATCAACGTAATAAAACACATGAATTGAACAGTACATAAAGAAACAGAAAATGAAACTTGATTTCTGCATTGGCTAGACCTATAGATTTTATCGAAGAAAAAGAATCATTAAAATGTGAAATTAGCAAATGAAGTTGTGAAGCCCTATTCAGTTTTGCAGAAAGAGCAGAGCCATTGCCCCTGTTGTGAAAATTTTTCCAAATAAGCTCATCAACTCCTTCAATGGTTCCCTTTTTTTTTTTTAACAGAAACACAATAAATATTGTGAAATAATGGGGAAATGCGGTCCGTCCGTCACGGAACCATTCCGTCGGGTTCGTAACCGTTAGATCATCATGTAACCGTCATAGATAGTTGATCTAACAGTTACAAACCCCTACTGAATGGTTCGTAAATGACCGTAGCATCTTCCGAGAAATTTATATATATATATATATATATGACTTTGGATGCCTTCCACCAAGAATCAAAGTTCCATATTTTCTTAAGAATTTGCAACAATTTTTACACAACAAAATCCACATTATTCAACCCTTCAAAACCCCTTAGGCCCAGATTCATTGAGAACAACAGGCTTATCGGCCATAGCCAAGCAATACTTTGCAATCTCCCTGAACTTGGGCACACTCCTCAGATCCACCTTAGTCCCATCCTTGAGGGTGATGATGACGTCGCCCCACTCCCCGATAAACCTGGGCACAACCTGGACATCCTTAACCACGTCGTACGAGAAGTCGCTCCTGTCCTGGCCCGTCAGCCCGGATATAACCGTAACCCTAAGGTTCGTGAATCTGTACCTCAGATAAAACGCCCTGAAAACGGCGGCGAGAGTCAGCGGCAGCCAGAGGAGGGTGAAGCCCAGGAGGAGGTTCGCCAGGAGGTCCCCGTAGTGGGCCCCGCCGTCGAAAAAGATCGTTTCTTTGTTATTCTTCCGGGAGGAGGAGGCGGCGTCGGCGGGCTCGGCAGAGGCGGCGGTTGCGGGATTGGAGAAAGACGAGACGTGGAGCTTGGTGAGTGGACGGGGGGACGGAGGGAAGGGCTTTGTGAGGAAGGGTTTGGGGATAAGGTGGGGGGAGTGGTGGTGGGCGGCGGTGGTGGTGGAGATTGTGGTGGCGGCGGCTGAGGTGGCCATGGAGTTATCCGTCGGAGATAAAATGTAACAGTTTGGCTACTCGGGAGGCTTTCTGGAGATTTGGTTTTGGAAAATTTCGAGTGGCTGAGGACTAGCCGAGCTGACGTGGCGGATTTCTAGCTAATATAATGTCAATTCTTTTCATCCACCCTTATTATTACTAGTAAAATGTTAATGATTGTGTATTACACGAGTGCTTGTTAATTTTTTTTTTTTAAAATCTAAAATTACTGATAAAAGGTAGTTGAAAATTTAAATATCTTTTAAAAATATTTATATTATTATATTTAGTATGACCCTTTTATTTGTGCGACTTACTTGTGTTGTATTATAATAATTTTGTAACTTACAACATATAACTACATTAAACATAAATATATCAATTGATAAATAATTCTATTTTTCTAATGAAATTTAGTAAATATTAAATTTTTTATTATTATAGAGATAAATATAATTTATTTATTTCATATATACAATATGGATGTCAAATCGAAGATCATCAAAAGATGATTAATTTAATATATTATATATGTAAAACCGATAAGAAATACAAAAATTATCAACTTTTAAAATACATTTACAATTCAATAACTAATTGTAGGAAACAAATCAAAAGTCAGGGATATATTAGTCACTTACTGACTAACTATCTAAAATTACAAAGAATTAAAGGGTTATATTAATACAATTGATATTAAACTACCTAATTTAGCTAAATAATATTTATGGAATACCCGAACCTAGATTATTAATTATTAATATATAATATTATTTGTCCAAACCAAACTACGAAGCATGATTCTTCGCCAAGTAGGATTCCGAAGCACCAGAAGCAGCCACGTAGGCTCAGCGCATTCGGGAATTATATATAGGGAGGATTGGATTGGAAGATGCTAAGTTCCCCGTTACGTAACCATTCCGTCGGGGTTTGTAATCGTTAGATCATCTTACTAGTACAATTGTAATCGTTAGATCATCTTACTAGTACAACACATGTATGGACGCTTGTTAGATTTTTTTCTTAAAATTTTAAATTAATGATAAAATGTAGTTAAAAATTTAAATACTTTTATATATATATATATATATATATATATATATATATATATATATATACATATTATATTTTAGTATGACATTTGTTACTTGTGCGATTTACATGTGTTATATTATTATAATTTTTCTAACTTATAACATATAACTATATTAAACATGAATATATTAATTGAGAAATAATTTTTTTTAATTAATTTTAAGAAATATTTATTTATTATTGTAAAGATAAATATAATTTATTTTTTATATATATACAATATGGATACCAAATCGAAACTCATCAAAAGATGATTAATTTGATACATCCCCATATATATTAATACAGAACGCGTTGAGCCTACGTGGCCGCTTCTGGTGCTTCGGAATCCGATGTGGCAAAATTACATGCTTCGTTATTAGGTTTGGGTAAATCTTAATTTAATTCCAAACCAAAAAATAATTAGGTTCGGATTACCATAAATATGTTGATTATTTATGGTCATGTTACATGTATTAATTGTATTTTAATATCATTCCTTATTATAACTATTAAATTGTATATATATTTTAAAAGTTAATAACTTTTGTATTTTTTATCAGTTTTACATATGTAATATATCAAATTAATCTTCTTTTGATGAGCTTCGATTTAACATCCATATTATATGTATAAAAAGAATAATTTATATTTATCTTTATAAAATAAAATTATTTATCAACTAATATATTTATATTTCAAGTAGTTATATGATATAAGTTATAAAAACTATTATAAGTCATAAGTAACACATATCATTCTAAAATATATAGTAATATATTTTTTTTTTAAAAAAAAGTATACTATTAATATAGTTTTCTCATTAATTTTAAAATTTAAGAATAATTTTTCAACAAGCACCCGTGTAATACACGGGTGTTGTACTAGTTATATATGTAAAACCGATAAGAAATACAAAAGTTATCAAATTTTAAAATACATTTACAATTCAATAGTTATAATAGGAAAATGATATTAAAATACAATTAATACATCTAAAATGATCATAAATAAATCAACATATTTATGGTAATCCGGTTTGGATTGAAATTAAATTAAAATCTATCCAAGCCAAATAACAAAACATGAAATTTGACACCTACGATTACGAAGCATGCGAGTCTGCCACGTAAGCTCATCACATTCGAGAATTATACATAGGGGGATTACTAGTACAACGCTCGTGTATTACACGGATGCTTGTTAACATTTTTTCTTAAAATTTAAAATTAATGAAAAAAGGTAGTTAGTGATGACAAACACTTCCGAACTAATCCCCTCTTTCGGCGAACTAATCCCCTCCTGCGGCTCCTCTAATCTCTTCCGATTTGACCTCTTCCGGCGGCGACGAGGCCGAATCTGCGGCTGCCACTGGCCGCTCTTCCCTTTCCTGTTGTCGCTTCTCCTCTATTCGCAGCCATAGCTTCTTATTTCTTCTTCCCTGTTCGGTGGTGGTGGGGGGACCGGCGGCGGTTCCCGGTCTTAATCCGAGTTTGTCGGTGCAGCTTGTTGCGGTTGGGAGCACCGTTTGTTGTTCTCCTTCTTGATCTGGTTTGTGTGGCGGTTTGGCGTAGGGTGAGTTTTGGGGGTTAGGGTTCGAGAGGGGCTCCAAGGTTTTCTCCGGCGGGGTCGTCTGGCTGGGATTGTCTCGGCCCGTCTGGGTGCCTGGGGATGGTGGTTCAGGGATTTGGTTGGGGCTTTGGAGCGCTTAGCAGGGGTTCCGGTTCCTGCTGGGTGGTTGACGGTCGGGGAAGGAGGGAGATTGTGAGTCTGCGGCTGTGGTGGTGGGGCGGCGATGGTGGTGGTTGGGGGGGCTCCGGTGGCTGCTGTGTGTCGTGCGTGGTGGTTGTCGGGGTTGGGGTTCGGGCTGGTAGCGGCTATCCCAGCGCATCTCTTTTTGGGTTGCTTGGGATCCGGTATTCTGGAGTTGGGCTAGTGGTGTTAGCCTAGCTCGGGTTGCTCCGGTTGGGGTTGCTTGGCCTGTTCTCCGCGGTCAGTGGGTACTGTCCTTTGGGTTGGGTTCGGGGGTGGGGTCCCGCCTCGTGTTAGGCCTTCGACAGTTTCCGAGGTAGGGGCTTGGCCAGGGGCCCTTCCCAGAGAAGGTTGTAGCTACTTCTTCGGTTTAGTCGGTTCTCCGGGGGATGGTCGTTTAGTTTTTGCTTTCTAGTTAGTTTTGCTGGTTGTCCTTTTATTTGTTCAGTGCGTTTGTTTGTTTTTGTTTCGGAGATGAATACATGCTAGGCATTGTGCAGTGGCTCTGTTTTTCATTTTCCTTTATTTTCATTTTTGGAGTTCTCTAAGCCGCCCCGTGCGTGTCCTCTCAGTTTGCTATTCTTGTTTGTTGTTTTTTAGGTGTATTTTTGGTTTGGGTCGTTGGCCCCGTCTCATTACCCTGTTGGGGCCTTAGATTACTCTGTTGGGGCCTTAGATTACCCCGTTGGGGTCTTGTAATTTGTTCTTTTTGCACTTTTGTGCTCTGCTATATTATCTCTATCGTTCCGAAAAAAAAGGTAGTTGAAAATTTAAATACTTTATATATATATACATATATAGTATTTTAGTATGACACTTGTTACTTGTACGACTTACATGTGCTATATTATAATAATTTTTCTAACTTATAACATATACTACATTATACATGAATATATTAGTTGAGAAATAATTTTATTTTTAATTCATTTTAATAAATATTTTTTATTATTGTAAAGATAAATATAATTTGTTTATTTTATATATACAATATGTATGTCAAATCGAAGCTCATCATAAGATGATTAATATGATACATTATATATGTAAAATCGATAAGAAATATAAAAGTTATCAACTTTTAAAATACATTTCCAATTCAATAGTTATAATAGGAAATGATATTAAAATACAACTAATACATCTAAAATGATCATAAATAAATCAACATATTTATGATAATCCGAACCTAATTAGTTTTGAATTGGAATTAAATTAAAATCTAATCCAATCAACAAAACATGGAATTTTGACACCTAGGATTCCGAAGCATGCGAGTCTGCCACTTAGATTCAGTACATTCGGAAATTATATACAGGGACGATTATTATTATTATTATTATTATTATTATTATTATTATTATTATTATTATTATTATTATTTCATATTTTTTTTAGCTGGCCAAAATATGCGGACTTTCTTACTTTTCGTGGAGGAGATATAGATTCGATATAAGCTGATTCTAGAACAAAAGAATTCTACTTTAGTAGAGGATAGGTGATACTACTTTTCTGCTGCTTTAGAAAGCAAGATCCCTCCGTTTATCACTCGATAGAAAGAACATCCCATACAGAGTCTTTCAACTAAGCTATTCGAGAAGGAAAGAAAGACACCCAACCGCTGAAGGAAGAGGAGAGCTTGCTCAGGGAATTCAAATGGAGACACTTGTTCGGATGCCTATAGGTATGATGATGTGCTTGATGCTAAAGCTGCCTATTCTCGTTGAGACTCTTGGAACGGCATAGGCCCGGTTAGCATGCTAGTATCATCAAGGATGGTCTCACGATCATGTTCTTTCACGCTGGCCAAGTAGATGTTGGACTTAAGCACATTCATTTCAAGCCCCGATTTCTCCCCGAAGTCTCTTAAGCATTCCACGAGCACTTTGATTGATCCCGAGTCACCCCGAGAGAGGACCATATAGTTACTAATTTTTTTTATTCTAAACAATAGAAGAACTCTGTATAAATAGAAATCGGTTTACGCCAAAATACAAAGGGAATCACACCACCGGTGGTTTAGATTACCCACAGAATAAAGAACCTTTAGTTATAAACATAAGGCAAAATCGACACATTAGGACCTCCAGAATACAACATAGAAGCAACCAACAAACAAACTAATTAATAACAAAGAAAAAACTAGTAGACCACTGAACCAATGGACCTAGTCTGCTACTAATCCTTAAGAACCAAAACCTGAAACCTTATGTACATGAATGAACTCCATCCAGTCACTCATTGCCGACGTACTTTGACTCTATCCGACATCCAAATCTTTTAAAAAAATCCAGAGATTCTTTACCTCCCAGAGCCACCAAACCACCAAAGGATATCTCCACCCTTCTCTTGCTTGATCAAAGCTGAACCAGAGTACGAGAAAGACGTCCCAAAAACAAGTCGTCGAGGGTCCCTACTAGAAGGGTCATTTATCAAGCTATTCATTCTTTTACTGCAAAAAAGTGTCGCAAGGGCAACCTTCTTCGTTTTGTTTGCTAGTAGGGTCCTTTCTTTCTCTCCACCTTTCGTGTTGTTCAACTAAGAAAAATAGTGTGACCACATCATTGCATCTTACATAGCCTAGGTGGGAGAGATTACCATAAGTTGGGTAAAGTCTTAGAATAGACGGTTTAGGTTTTCGTTCTTTAAGATCGTTTGTTGTAAGGGAGTTCACAATCGTTTCTGTTCCTACATGCTAAGTAGGGCAGCCGAACCCATGCGTAACGTTCCCTTCCGTTTACTGTCGGGATAATAGCTAAAGGAAGAGGACAGTAATATAGTCACCTCCAAGGCAAGCCCATATCCCCAGTCATCCCGGAAAAGAAGACGAAACGATAGCAGAGTCCTGATCTTTATTGCCTTGTGTCGGAGCCGTCTGTGACATTGAAAGGTGGGATTTTAGGACAAGGTAGTTTGTGATGGTTCTTGCTTTCCGGTGACAAACAATATTCTAAAAGATAGATAGTATGTTAGAAAGATTCGTCTATTTCTTTCTACCATACTACCTATCTCCTAGTCAAGAAAGTTGTAATGTTAAAAAGAGTTCTTTGGTCTCAAAATATCAAGAATATTCATTCTTTAAAGAAAGAACCTTAAGAAAAGTATTTCTTTGGAACACTTGTTTGAATTTTGATGAATTGAGATATCTGGAAATAATAGTTTGGATCTCTTCAGTTGACTTCGAAGTCGAAGATGTCATTGCGTTCACTTGGAGTACATACGGGAATTTATGGGCGCGATAGCTAAGAATGGTTTTTTTAGAGCATATCCTATGAGAAAAGGCAAAGGGGATTTATTCTCTATAGGGCCCTTAAGGGTCTTCTTTGAAGCGAGCCCAATGGATGACTTCAAAGAGAAAGTTGCCTTATGCGAAAGGAGAGAGTCCTTGTCAGAGTACTTCAGTTCGTATCCTACTTGGATGGCCTTCAAACTAGCTCAACTTCAAGATTCATAAGGTTGGAAAGCCAATAACATCAACAAATAGGGTAGCACTATCCTTTCTTTGAAACTGAAGCATATAGAAAGTCGTCAAGGCCTAAGTTTGTTGGGCTCAGATACGCAAATGCGGAAGGTGTAAATTAAAACATCGAGGTAAAATGGTGAACAATAAACAACTCAAGAATGACAAAGGAAAAAATAATCTCTTGCAATAAAACAGGAATAATTCTTTTATGATGTGGAAGATCAGATTAAACTGCGACCACATAGCATACTAAGAATATCCCAAATAAATAAAATATGCAAGACACCAAGATTTAACGTGGAAAAACCTCCAATGTAGAGAAAAAAACCACGGGACAACCTCCGAACAATTCCACTATATTTTCAAGATAATTACAATATCTTTTCACACTCCCCTACACTAGAAATGTAAAATATAGTGACCCAGTGAAACCCCACTCCTATTCAAATTTTACAACCAATGAGTAATAGAGTTGATACCCAACCGGTTGTATTTTTCACATACTCACAGGATTTACTCAAACACTCTATTTTTCTCTCACTGAAAATAACACTCACAAAATGTTATTTATTCTCTCTTTTTCTTCTGCTCTTTTTTCTTTTGGTGTGTTTGCTTCAGAATGAATCCCCCCTATTTATAGAGGGGGGAAGTGCATGTGAACAATAAATTTTCTTGCGGCTCTTCATTCCTCTTTCTTTCCTTTATTTTATTTTATATTTTTTTTTTCTTTTTCTACAATGGTGGGCTAGCCACCTTAATTTGACTGGAACTTCACAATTCTCCCCCTCCAGTCAAAGAGAAATATTTTGTAGATCTTCACATGCAAACCATGCCGATCAGCTCGACACAAAGCTGAAGTTTTCCTCCTGTTATAACTTTCGTCATCATGTCAGCAGGATTTTCGTCAATGTGAATCTTTTCCAACTTGAACTGTTGTTCTTCCACTGCTTGACGTAGCCAATGATATCTGACATCAATGTGCTTCGTGCGAGAGTGGTACATCGCATTCTTACTTAAATCCAATGCGCTCTGACTATCGCAATGGATATCGTACCTTTCCTGCTTCATTCCCAATTGTTGAAGAAACCTCTTCAACCAAAGCATTTGTTTTCCTGCTTCTGTCATTGCAATATATTATGCTTCAGTAGTTGACAAGACAACAGATTTCTGCAATTTAGATTTCCAAGATACAGCTCCTCCTGCAAATGTAAACACAAGCCCTGAAGTAGATTTCCTACTATCCAGGTCACCTGCCATATCCGCATCTGTATAACCTTCAAGAATTGGGTTTCTTTTGCCGAAGTTCAAGGACTTATTTGCACTGCCTTTTAGGTACCTCAAGATCCACTTCACAGCTTCCCAATGATCTTTCCCAGGATTGGAAAGATACCTGCTAACAATTCCAACCGCGTGAGCGATATCTGGTCTAGTACAAACCATGGCATACATCAAACTCACGACTGCCGAGGAGTATGGAACACCCACCGTAGCTTCTTTTTCTTCTTGACTCGTAGGACAACTTCGTTTACTCAGTTTGAAGTGATTGGCCAACGGTGTATTGACTGGTTTAGCCGATTTCATGTTGAATCTCTCCAGAATCTGATTCACATACCGTTCTTGCGATAACCACAACCTCTTGGATTTTCGTTTTCGCTTGATCTGCATGCCCAAAATTTGATTCGCAGGGCCGAGATCCTTCATATCAAAAGAATTTGCTAAGTCCTTCTTCAAATCACCAATCAACTTCATATCTTGTCCCACTATCAACATATCATCTACATATAACAAAAGGATAATAATATCACCTGGAAATTTCTTAACGAACACACAATGATCTGCATCAGTCTTGGTATATCCATGGCTCGCCATAAACGAGTCAAATTTCTTATACCATAATCGTGGAGCTTGTTTCAGTCCATACAAACTCTTCTTCAATCTGCAAACCATGTTCTCTTTTTCAGTCTTCTCAAATCCTTTTGGTTGCTCCATGTAGATTTCTTCATCTAGGTCTCCATGAAGAAATGCAGTCTTCACATCTAGTTGTTCAATCTCCAGATCCAAGCTAGCCACCAATCCGAGTACTACTCGAATAGAGCTCATCTTTACAACCGGAGAGAATATCTCATCGAAATCTATTCCTCGCTTTTGTCCAAATCCTTTCACAACTAAGCGAGCCTTGTATTTCAACAGCTTGTCACCGTCTTTCTTAAGCTTGAACACCCATTTATTTTTCAAGGCTTTTCTGCCTTCCGGAAGCTTCACAAGCTCATAAGTTTCATATTTCACCAGTGAATCCATTTCTTCTTGCATAGCTTTCATCCACTGGAATTTATCCTTATGAGTCTGTACTTCTTCAAAACTTTCTGGCTCCCCTTCTTCAGTGATGGTAATATACGTGGAACTAGGGTATCTCGTAGACGGTTGGATTGCTCGATTTGATCTCCTGAGCTGAGGCGGAGCTTCGAGGTCTTCTTGCTCGACACCTTCACCATCACCATCTTCTGTTGTTGGCTCATCATCAACCCTGAGTTCTCCATCACACTCTCCCCCTGCTGTGGCATCTCCAAGAGGTTTGACAGGTGAAAGATCCACCTTACCACTTGGTTCTGTAATTTCTGGTGAAGCAGAATCAGACATAGTTTCTTGCTCATGAAACACTATATCTCTGCTTCTGATAACTTTTTGATTTTCTGGATCTCATAACTTGTAGCCAAATTCCTCATCTCCATAGTCCAGAAATATACAAGGAATGACTCTATCATCAAGTTTTCGTCTCTGTTCCTTGTTTACGTGAGCAAAAGCTTTGCATCCAAACACCTTCAGATGAGAGTATTTAACATCATGTTCGGACCATACTTTCTCAGGGATATCAAAGCCCAAAGGAACAGATGGAGATCGGTTGATCAGGTAGCACGTCGTTAGAACAGCTTCACCCCGAAATGGCTTAGGTAGTTTAGCCATTCTTAACATACACCTCACTTTCTCCATAATGGTTCTATTGATTCTTTCAGCCATACCATTATGTTGTGGGGTTCCAGGTACAGTCTTCTCATGCCTGATTCCATGATCAGGACAATAATTCTTGAATTCATGGGAAGAGTACTCTCCTCCATTATCTGAGCGAAGACACTTCAAAGGTTTACCAGTCTGTCTCTCCACCATAGCATGAAACCTTTTGAAGTACTTGAAAACTTCGTCCTTTGTTCTCAAGAAATATACCCATAATTTCCGTGAAGCATCATCAATAAACGTCACGAAATATCTGCTACCACCGAGACTCCACTTCCATGGGTCCACATACATCAGAGTACACCATCTCCAAAATATTCTCTTTCAGCTTCGAGGTTTTGTTGAAAGACACTCTATGATGCTTCCCAAAGAGACATAATCACAAGGATTTAGTTTTGAATCTTTGGCAAATGGGATGAGGGACTTTCTTGCCAAAATTTGCAATCCTTTTTCACCAATATGAGCCAGTCTTTTGTGCCACAAATTTGGCGAAGCATCATCCTCGACTGCATTTAATCCACCTTTGACCAGCTTCACTTGAGTTCTGTACAGTGTCGATCTCACTGTACCTTTAGCAGCTAACAATGATCCTTTGGTAAGCCTCCACGTGCCGCTACCAAAGTTGTTAGTATAGCCTGATAGATCCAATGCATGCACAGAGATCTAATTCAGACGTAAGTCAGGTACATGTCGCACATCCTTCAGTGTTATTGTGCACCCAATATTAGTTTGAATGCACACATCACCAGCTCCCACAATATTTGCAATACTGTTGTTGCCCATCTTTACTCTACCAAAGTCTTCTTTGTATAGAGAAAAGAATTCCTTGTGAGAGGTTGCATGGTAGGATGCAGCTGAGTCAATGACCCATTCAACACATGAATCTGCAACATGACACTCTTCTTCTTCAACAGAGAGCAAAACCACTTCCCCATTGATCACAGGGGTTGCGGTATTTTCATCGTTCTCTGATTTGTTCCTTCGATCTCTATTCTTCCAGGCTTTGCAGTTTCTTTTGATATGCCCTTCTTCACCGCAGTGATAACACTTGAATTTTCTTCTGGGTTGAGATTGCGATTTATCTCTGGATTTGTTATTCCGACCTCTGCTTCTCCATCTGGTTTCTGTGACCAGGGCTTGGGAGCTGCTTGCCCCTGAATCTTTTCTTCTTGTTTCTTCATTAAACATATTGTCTTTGACTTGGGTCAAAGTCAATTTTTCTTCAGGGGCATAATTGCTCACCGAGACCACCAGAGTCTCCCAGCTATCCGGTAAAGAACTCAAAAATAACAGCTCATGCAATTCTTCATCAAGTTTCATCTCCATGGTAACAAGTTGGTTCACCATGTCTTGAAACTCATTCAAGTGTTCTGCAACTGGTCTTCCATCCTAATATTTTAGATTTACAAGCTTTCTAATGACGAAAGCTTTATTCTGTGCAGTCTTCCTCTGGTACATTAGTTCAATTTTGTTCCACAGAGTATGGGCTTTAGACTCTGTGGCAACATGGTGGAATATGCTGATATCCACCCACTGTCTGATTAAACTGACAGCCTTCCTGTGTAATTTTTTCCAATCGTCATCCTTCACATCATCTGTCTTGTTGTCTCCCTTTTCTACAGGATCGTATAGATCTTTGTAGAAAAGTATGTCCTCCATTTTTTGCTTCCAAATGGAGTAATTTGTTGCTGTGGGCTTTACCATGGTACCCACGTTCTCCTCTATTAATTCACACTGGTTGATACAGAGCCCAAGTTGAGCTCTGATACTACTTGTTGGGCTCAGATACGCAAATGCGGAAGGTGTAAATTAAAACACCGAGGTAAAATGGTGAACAATAAACCCAATCCCATCAACTCAAGAATGACAAAAGAAAAAATAATCTCTTGCAATAAAACAGGAATAATTCTTTTCTGATGTGGAAAATCAGATTAAACTGCGACCACATAGCATACTAAGAATATCTCAAATAAATAAAACAATGCTCCAATTAACCCCAATGCAACGAGTAAAGTCATTAAGCATAAGAAGTCTATAGGTTGGTATTCTGTTGACTTTAGCATTAAGAATATATGCCAAGCAAGTTGCATTCAATCTTGCATAGGTAGGGTTTGTCTTTCTTTTATTAGATCCTATCTGTTAATTAGCACAAAAGACAGGACGCACTGATGTGATTGGAAAAACTTAGACACGCAGACTTATCTTGATTAAGAGTGACTATATTTAGAAGTTGCTGAAGAACCTACTTACCATGTATAACTTGTATTTAGTTGTCTCGTACACTTAGTTTTAGACATTGATTATCATCTTAAGAGAAGTGTGCAAGAGAGTTTGAGACATGGTGATCACTGTATATTTATTATTTGTTTTGAGTGAGTGATCAAATTAGAGTCTTCATCTCTTATTTGAATCGCACATACTTTGATTCATCATCAAAGTGCTTGGGATGAACACTTTCTCATTTGCACGGACATATTCGCATTGTAAACAAAGTCCATGAGGAGTGGCCAAAAAGTTAGATAAATGTGTACAACGTAGATTATGAAGAGATAGTCGTTGTTGTAAATCCTAATTATACTTGGTCAAACACTTATTTGAATGATTTGAATGAAAGAGTTCCGAGAGAGAGTGAGGTGCTCTCCTGAAGGTTCGTGTTTTGTTTGAATTACTTCGGCAACTTGAGTGAACATTCATAGTTTATTTAATATTATATTAAAGCGCAATCTTGTATCTCCCCAAATTTCATGAATAACTGACCAAGATGCCAAATCATATTTATTTTTCTTAGGAATATAAGGTACCATTTGCAGCTAGGCACTCCATCAGAAACCATGAGACAAATAAGGGTGTCAATAGGTGACATGACATGATTGTAAAAAGCAATTACAAGAAAAATCACAGAATACAGCACCAAAGCAGCTAGGCACAGCATAATACAGATAGGCAACGTAATAGAGAAGCATGTAATCATAAATTCAGTCGAGATAATACTTAGATGTTACATTTACGATAAAAGAAAAAAGATAAGGATAACACGAGTCAATAAGATAAGTGAGTGTGCGACACAAACACAACACGGTCGCAAAGAATGGACCAAAGTATGCTTCCTGAAAAAGTGATGGATCAGTCCAACCATATTATTCAAGATGACCAAACCTGTTGCTACATCTCCAGTAATCGAGTCAACTACACTTTGCTATGTCAAGTATGTAAAATTACAATAAATATGAATGTAGCCTAAGCATTTGCTCCTTTCCTCCAAATCAGACCTATTCTTTTCTGTACGATTCTTGAAATACCAACATGCACAAAAGATACTATATAAACTACCCTCTGATGAATAAAATGAACAAAGGTGTAAATTTTATCGTTTACGACAGAAATTGTATGTGCATATACAGGATCCAGGATCCAGGTTGTATAATCGCGTATAAATGGTTATTCTCTCATGTGGAATGATTTTGATCAACCAAAATGGAAGCCGGTCGATTTATAGGAATTGCTTGAAAGAGTTGGAAGTTTACGTACTGCAATAACACCGGCTGCAAGGGCTGCAAAGGATGCCAAGACGAATGCGGGTATGTTTCCACCACCAAATAATGCATCCCATGGGCCAGCACCAAGCGAGACAATCATCTGAATAAATAAATAAAACAAATAAATTTTCAGTACGCTTATACCAGATTTTAAGTAGTTCGCCGCCCAAATTACAGGTACTTGTAAATTTGAAAGACAACAAGATAGTCTAAAATTTTATTAAACTTTATGGTACTTATCTCTTACAATCAAGCTAGGATAATAACAGATAAAGCATGACTAAACTACCTGAGGTACCACAATGGCTAGATTTAGGACTCCGATTGCTAGTCCTGAACAAAAATGCAACACTCACAGTTCAAACACCCAAAAAACAGAAGAGAAAATGAAAATATTTTAATTAGCACGCAGAAAGTCTAGTGAAATGAACACGTACCTTGTCCACCTCCTGAATCAGCAGTCAGCTCAGCAGTAACAGAAAACGGTACGCTATAAGTGATCTACAATGTAAGTTCAAAAGCATCAATGGGCAAACTTTTGGTGGCAATACTATCTTCTTAAATAAAGACAAGCAGTTCTGGAGACATGTGCTTACTATTTTAAGAAAAAAAACAACACATTAAGTTTGCAGAAAAGTACACGATCCAAGCACTTACAGAAAGAGGGAGGCCAAGAAGAGCAAAAACAACTAAAGAGGCAATCTTGGTGGTCCCATTTGCACCAATAACGTGTTGAATCCCATCAGAATGTTGTCTCACAGATATCAAGCTAATAATAGCAGTGCCAGCCATGCATACAAACACGATAAAATTGCTACAAGCCCAAACTAGTCTGGATCCAATCCACTTGCACATTGGTTCAATAAAGAAGGAAGCAATGCCCAAAACAACCTGCAATTTTTATTTTTCTACTTTTAGAGGAAAATGCAGAGCTTTAATATGGTTGCAGAATCACAGAATGCTAAAACATGCCTAATACTGCTAGCAGAAAAATACAGTTTAAAAGTGTTTCACTTTGAGTTCTTACAGAATTCAATAGCAAACCGAATGCACCTTCTCTGACACCTTGATTGTAAGCTTGAATTTCAGCAGCCTCTCCCTTTGGGTCACCGTGAAAAACTTCTCTCCCCATCCAATCAGTGTCAAATAGGAAAAAGGGAAACCAGGAAACCTGATTTAAACAGAAAAATGAAGAAATTGGACATAAGGAAAGCTAATTTCTTAAACTGATGGAGATACCTTTTGAATAACAGAGAAAAATGAAAAAAGAAATCCTCATAAAAAACAAATACCCAAGTCAAAGCCATGACCACTAGCACTGAATGCATTGCTGGAGGTAAATGACGTAAGCTTGTTAGCAAATTAACCAAAACAGCCCCGGGGCTGTCACTAAAGCCATCGTCGTCATTTTCATGACCGTTTTCTTCTTCAGTTCTATCATCATTGTCCATTTTGTGATGCCTCTCAGACTTAATTTTGATTTGTTTAGGTTCCGAGTCAAATTTCGTTTTTGAAGGGTCATGGCCATTTAACTGATGGTCATCCAAGAGAGGAGCAGAATCTGATAGACGATGTGATTGCTTTGGCATCAGTGGTACTTCCTTCGCAAAGTAGAGGGTTACAAGCGTACAGAAAGTAAGGAAGACCTATAATAGGAGCCAGAGTTTAGTGATGCAAATATCTAAATAGGAAAATGTGAACTTACAGATTACAAGTGCAAGCGGTTTACACATTCCGAATAAAGAATGTGTACAGAGAATATTTCTACCAGAAAATGAAAACACCAAATATCAATTTACCTATTCAGCACACCAAATATCAATTTACCTATTCAGCATCAGATTAACTGACAGATAGCGGATAACCATGATTAAATTTGTCATACAATAAAAGATACACACGGATGAAGTGAGGAGATTGTGTACATTACACGATCCCCAGTTCAGCGGAAAAGGTAACTTCAAAACGATTCTAGTACAGGCCACCTGGAAACCTTTGGAGCAGCATGGCAAAATATATCTTAATCCCTCTATAAGAAAGTAACAATTCCGTTGTCATTCAAACATTGTGCAACAGTGCTCTGATTCAATTAACAATTCTGTTATCATCCAAACTTTATGAAACACCGGTGATCCACAAAATGATCCTTTTTTTAAAAGCTATCCGAATAAATGATGTGAGACTAGTGATTTTCAACAAATACTTGTAGGAAACAAAGTGTGCAGAAGTAAACAGCATAAAACGCATTAATAAATTGTATCTACAAAACTATGTTCAGCAATAGAGCCTACAATTTTTCGTCAAAAAAACGAAAATGTGATGAGAAATTAATAATCAATGTTCCGCGGCAGTAAACACAGAAAAGCTACTTGATCTACAAGATGTCTAAAACATCTCGAAGTAAGTGTTCTCATCTTAATTTGATATTATATTACTTAAAAGCACAAGCTCCTATCCAATTAGTTTCTCACCACTGCAACTAAAAATGCTGCTTTGAGATTCCCACATGGTTCGCAACAAGCTCTACTGGTCAAAAAAGGAAACCATCTGCTCAAAACACACACACGCACAAGGTGTAGAAGATCAATCAGTGACCAGAATTTACACAATTAAATCCTTATATGCATTCTGACATATGTGAAACAGATCAGTGCGATGTTGGGTAGTTATATGATGCTTAGTACCACATATGAAGCAATATATTAAATTATCACCAAATAGCATATGAAACATTATTCTTAAATATAACCTGTGCCAATTTCCACTAGCACCTGAAGAAAATCCTAGAATATTCCCAACAGCCATCCAAGCACAAAATACAGCATTTGCCGAATTTCTTTGATCAGGACCTGGCATCGCATCATGTACATAGCTTAGTTATCTGTTAAACAAAAATGAGATATTGATTCAATAATATTTATCATTTATGCTGGACTAATTCAGATTAAAAAATCACCAAGATTTTCAAATTAATGGATGTTGGTATCGCGATAGGTAAACACTCAATGAAAAAGACCTTGAATGCAGGAGTAAGAACAGTAAAGAGGTCAGACAGAATAGAAGAAAGGACGATGTGGCCATACAAAATCCCATTTATACTTAATAATAGTTTTTATCGCCAAAGATGAATTACACTTCTTTTCTGTGAGAGTTACAGATACATGGGAGGCAATACCTGATAAATCAGCAAGGAGAGCTCGAGCTGGACCCTGTAAAAACTTGAGACATTCAGTTTTCTCTTCGTAAGCAAATTAGTAACTGTGAAAAACATATGAAACGATTAAAAATCACCTGCACAGTATTGTTTGCTAGGTCTAGCATCCAGAATCCAATTACAAAGACAAAAGCTGCCCTTGTGCGGGTCCCTTTGAATGTGCTGCATTTTCATGGGTCACTCACCACAGGTTTTTGTGAAATATAAAAGGTAATAAGAATGAAGAACAAGAAGTTGAAGAAACCTGCAATGCTCTTTTGTATCCCCTAATATGTAACCAATGTCTGCAGAAAACCCAATTATTATGACCTATATAGCAGAACTTAGTTAGCTGGATTTTCAAATAGTCTTCCATCAAGAAAAAAATACAACAACAACAACAACAAAGTCTTTTAGTCCCAAACAAGTTGGGGTAGGCTAGAGATGAAACCCAAGAGCCTACCACATCATAAGAAAAAAATAAAGAGAGAAAAAAACAGAATAAGAAAAACATGAGAACCACATCATACTTACAGCAATCGAGATCATTAGAGATCCAATAAGAATAAATGGTCTTCGTCTGCCATATTTTGAGGTGCATTTATCACTCCATATACCAACACAAGGCTGAACCTGAAAACATAATTTACTAAATTAGAGAACAATGTGCACTAACTACTGTCTGGAACTATGATGAGTAAAAAGAGCAAAATGAAAAAAGTAAGATCCCATTTTTGAACTTCGTATACAACTCAATCATTTTATGGAACACTTGCAAATAAGTGTCTTTGGCTGCATCAAGACATAACTAAAGCATAAAACTTTAGACAATTAAGAAATAATCTAGTTGCACATACCACAAGGCCGGTTATGGGACCACAAAGCCATATGAAGGAAGAAAATTCATGCCCTATACCAAGCGTCTGCACCAAAACAGAAATAAAAGTTTACGGAAAAAAATAGATAACAAATTTACAGAGAAAGAGTACGTGAGAGAGACTCAAAATATCAACCTTTCAACATTTCATAGTAAATTATGAGCAAACATTTCAGATTATAAATTTCGTGAGCAGTATGATGCATCTATCTAATCAGACTATGTCCAATTAAAAATACAAAAACCGAAAATCTGCCACAGCTCAAAGCATCAAATTATGTTATTGAAATCACACAATCAACATAAAACCATTCTTCAATGTATACCCATTACAGAAGGATCAAGGCTCTAACATCCATTTACCATCACAAAATCAAAACCTCCCAATAACATCTCAATCTCTACACCTTCTTCATTAAATCCCTATTAACGAACTTCAGAGTTAGCAGTTCACGAAAGCATTACGCATCAAACCATTTCCAAAGACACGCACTAAAACTACCTAAATTTTCTGTACCACTTCATAAACCATCAACCTAAATACACAGTCAAACTGGATTCCAGTCTTCAAAATCAACGCGCGGACGTTTACCTGAATATAAGGAGTGAGGAGGGACAGCTGAAGGGCCCATCCAAACTGAACCCCAGCGGCCACCGTGCAACTGAGGATCAGCGTCAATAAGCTGCAATTTTTCGGCGGCGGGTGAGGCAGATCAGAAACCGGGGACGTTTCTCCGCCGCCGTGCGACAATCCCGGCGCCGACGATGAATCGTGGATCTGTATAGGGCGCTCATGATCCCATTCGCTAGCGCTCACCAGCTCCACTTCCTGCTTCAAGTTCCTGTACGGCACACGGATCGAAACTTCGTCCATTTTTCTGTACAATTAAAACTGTTATTTACACAAGCAAGGTGAAATTGAAACTGAATTAGGATGAATTCAGCTGGTCTTCTTTAGGAATTGAATGGGGACTGTGTAATTTGTTACAGATTTGGGCTAGCTAAGCAGAATATTTCAGATGAAAAGTTTGGGCGGGGATTAGGAACTGTGTTAATATTCAGCGTTTGATTTTGGAATCTCTCTACATTTTCATGTGAAAATGATGCTTTGTTCAACCGCTCGAACCATTTCAAGCATGAAATCTGATGAAGTAATAACAGCAAAAAGATTGGCAGATTCTCGGATGTTGACATGACGAAAAATTATGATTCGTGATGTTGTTTATATATTTATTTTTGCTCTGAAGTTAGGTTTAGTATTAGATATAGCTTTCTACAGCAATAACTTTTATCATATATTTCTTAACTCAAACACCCGGGTAGTATACCGGTATTGTACTAATTTCTATTTATATTTAAAAAAAATATATTACTAATCTTTAGCTTCAAATGTAAAAAGTTTAGCAAGTGATTCTGTTACTTTTCTCTTGATAATTTATGTAAAGTTTAGCAAGTCATTCTGTTACTTTTCTCTTGATAATTTATAATTGTGTTAAACATGGTTAGTCTATCACTTGTTAATTTGAAGTCGAGAAGATATCTATATTAATATTGTCCTTCGTCCACATATACCGAAAGAAAACTTCTCTTCACCCAAATTTAGAGACAAGAAGCTTGCTCATGGATGTAATGGACATAACGAAAGCGTCACGAAAGGGGTAAACAAGAGAAAGACTTTCAAATATCTTTATTAATCAAGTTCATATAGTGGGGCTCACAAGGGCAGTTGCACAAATTTGGAAAACTAGAGTTCGGGTAACATTTAATGCATTAAGCTCAATTTTCTTCCAATTTGTTTTCTCTAATATGGGATACAAACTCTAAGTGTCCAAAGGCTTTGGATGGACATGTGAAAATTCAGTACTTAATCCTAAGAGAATGGAAGGACGACATCCACACATCTCACCAAGATTTGGAGGAATTGGATTTCTGGGCGTAGTTGTGGAATATCCCTATCCACTGGATTGTCAACTTATTTTGGGTTAAAAATTGAAAGAGACTTTAAGCAAGTCAAGGATGTGATAGTACCTAAAGGAGGAAATCTAGTTGTAAGTGTCTCAGACTTACTGTCACAGCTGATCTCACTCAGCTTATTCTAAGATGTGCTAATATTCAGTTGGGATCAAGGAAAATCACTGTGGAATTCAAGTATAAAATGCTAGTGGGACTCTGCTACTATTGTGGGCATATTGGACATCTGGATAGAAGTTGTTAAAAAAAGGGGCTTAAATATTGTTTCAGTGAATTTGACAGAATGTAGGTATGGAAATTGGATGAGAGCCCAATCTTTCTCATCAACCATGAGCAGAAACCTAAAAGCTCCACCTCAGATTCACCTACTCCAAACAGTAACCAAAGCTAAAAATAATCCTCAGAAATAATAAATAACCCCTCAACTAGTAAAAACCTAGTGAATTCCAAGAACCAATCTCTCGAGATCAGCCTAAATAATTGACTCCTCAAATATCCATCCTCTTAGTTGTCATCAATCCTCCTTTTGAAGTTTCATCAACACAAATAATAGAGGAGACCACAACCACTTACCTACATCAACCAACACTACTGGAGACATGAGAGAGCCAAAGGCCCTGGGAGGGAAATGCTTGACATCCATTAAAGCTTCTTCAACCACCCTCATCACCTCAGCAAATGAGTTATCAAACATCAAAGCAGAAGAGAAGGGAAAGGGCAAGCAGAAGGGTTGGAAAAGTAAGCCAACCTCTTCAAGAAATTCATTAGAAGAACTATAACTCAGATTAAAAAGAGGGAAAAGACAATTGTCTGTAGTTGAAACATAAGACTCAACCACTCAATATCCAAAAGAAGAAGAACAACAGGTAAAAAAGAAGCTCAAAAGTTCCTTATCATCTCTGAGAGGTGAGGGAGGCCAGCCATAAATGCGGTAGTGAGGAACTGTAGAGGACTATGTGAGCCCTCTACAATTTCCCAGCTCAAGGAGACCATAAGACTCTACCACCCCGATTTTTTTTTAAACAAAAAAGTTGGGTGTTTTTGTTAGGTTGAGATATTTCTATTAGTATGATCCAAGTCTTAGTAGTCAGCTTTTATATTCAAGTTCAATATTGGGAGAGTAGTAAAGGTACTAGCTGCTGGAGTATCTTCATTTATGTAAGCACTAGCTCTCAAATTAGAAAGCAACAAAGGGAATGTATGGAGCAAAAAAAAAAAGTAAGATGGGGAAGCAACTGGTTCCTAGAGGGACTAGAATGATTAACCTGCCAGAAGGGAAAAAAATAGATAGATGGCTAGAATTGAGATCTTCTTCTATTCTTTCATAAGCTTTATAGGCAATATTAAGATGCAGGAACTCAAAATGAAGGGGCTTCAATTTACTTTGGGGCACAGATGAGAATGTGAAGGTTATGTGGAAGAAAAACTAGATAGGATATTTGGTTCCATGTGTTTCTTTTCTCTATTCCCCAACGCCCATATTAACAACATTTTTAGGAGCTCCTCTGACCATGGGCTTCCACTTCTAGATCTCAACCCTGAGCTTTCCAAAAAAAACAAAATATTTAATTTTGACAAAAGATGGTTGAAGAAGTAAATGTCAAGGAAGTTGTGGAGAGAGCTTGGCTTACAGAGCAATCTGGAACACTAATGTTCAAATTTGGAGCTAAGATAAAAGCTACCAGAGTGGAGCTCCTAAAGTGGAGCATCAACTTCAAATCCTCAAATGCAATTAAAATTGACTCTCTCCATAAAAAACCTAGTCGGAATTCACTGCGCAGGAGGCTTAAGAGACTTGGCCTTGTGGGATTCTCTCATGAACCAGCTAGATGAAGCTAAGAGGAAGAAGAGCAATATTAGAAGCAAAATGAAGGATTGTCTTGCCTCAAGGAGCGGGGAAAATG
>CACSLK010028053.1:4066850-4085773 GCA_902706635.1 Striga hermonthica | reverse complement strand
AAAAAAAAGAATAGCAACACAAAGCCAACACATTGGAAAGCTTTGGACTCTTAACTATACCAAAAGATAAATGGGTCTAGGTTTCTTGGATATATAGCTCATGAATCAAGCTCTAATTGCCAAGAAAATCTGGAGGCTACATACAATTCCTAACTCTCTGGCCAACAGGATATTTATGGAAAAATACTTCCCTTATGGAAATCTCTTCTCAGTTAAAAAAAACTACATCTGGGTGCTGGATACAGAATAGTTGGCTAGAGGTCAGGGATGTTTTCTAAGGAAGAGCAAGATTTAAAACCAAAGATGTAGCTTTAGTGAAGATTTGGGCTCATCCATGGGATCCCTGGAGTGCCACACTTCAAACCACAAGGAAGAATCCCTCATTATGCCAATCTCATTTTGGGTTAACAACATTTACACACCACATGGGGCTGCAGTGGAATTCAAATTTGGAGTAAATCATCTTCTCTGATAGAAATAGTGAGGCAATTTTCAGTAACTTAAGGTTGAATCCAAGGGAACCTGATAGACTTTTCTGGTATTGTGGGTCTAAAGTGAATTTCTTAGTATCATCGTCTTATGTAAAGTTGGTTTTTCAGAAATGGCAGAGATTGGATATTGCTAAGATCATGAAGGATCATCACCTATTTTCAGTGAGGAGCAGAAGTTGGAATCGGAGAATCAAAGGCAAAATAAGCATTTTCTTTCAACAACATTTTATCTGTTAATTGTAATCTTGTAAAAGAAAGGATTTCCTTATACAACACTTGTAAAATCTGTGGAGAAGGACCTAAAATCCAGGAACAGTTGTTCTTTAAGTGTCCTCGAGCCAGGAAGATTTGAAAATTAGCACCTATTAGTTGAGAAGGTCTGGACTCTGAAACAAGAAACTTCAAAAGGTGGTGGTACAAGGTTTGTTTTCTCAACAAGTCTCCTACCTCAGATAAAAGACTTCAGCTAACTTTACACTCGCTTTGGTGGAATGTAAATCGCAACTTCTAGGTCTTTCAAGAGCTTTGGAGAGAAGAAAATGCCTTGGTGGATCTTGCTATCAATTATTGGGTTGAGTTCTCCTCCTTGAAGACTTAGCAAGCTGGTTTGGTTGCTTTTGTAGGTTTAGTTTAGATTTACTTTGCAGTTGGTAGTTGGCTTGTGTTTTTGTTACCATTTTCTTTTCTGTCTTTTGATTGTTGTGCTTTTAATAGGTTATTTTCTTGTCTTTTAGGAGTTTTTGCTAGGTTCTTTATGTTCAGTGGCAGTTCCTCTTTTTGTTGAGTTGCTCTCTGTTATGGATTAACCCAAGGATGGTTTGACAGGCACTCATGCTCTTAGTGTTGCCTTTTTCGAGTTGTTATTCTCCCTTCCTTGTTAATTTGGTTCTGTGTTCGTTTAGGACACCTTGGGTGTTCCTTATAGTCTATTTTTTAGAAGTCTATTTGGCTATTTGGCAACCTCACTTGTACATTTTTTTTGTTTTTGAGTAATAGTATATGTTACTTAAAAACAAATATTATTACTCACCCTCTCTCTCTCTCTCTCTCTCTCTCTCTCTCTCTCTCTCTCTCTCTCTCTCTCTCTCTCTCTCTCTCTCTCTCTCTTTCTTATTCTTCTTGCAAAAAAAAGCTATAATTCCTTCTGGAACCTCTCAATTTTTTTCCGGCGCCTTTCCCAGTGAGGCTTACCGAGCCTTTCGACGGTGACGCCCTTGGGCGTTGCGGCCCTTTTTTGAAAAATCACCTTTCGGATGTGTTTTTCTTCGCTAAGGAGGAGGTGCTCGACCTTTTATTAGGTCTCTTCGTGGTTCTGGTTGCTAGGAAAGGGTGGCGGGTGATCCATTTTTTTGGCCTTTTTGTTGCGGGTGGCCTCCGACGTTTCTTCAAGAGTGGGTTGTGGCTATGATTATTATTTTTGTGGGGATTAGGGTAGAGGGTTTCGCCTTTTTTCACCGTGTTCTTTTCGGTCCTGGTGCTGGGCGAAGGGGACGGCCAGCAAGGTGGGCTGAGGTCTAGCCTGGGTTGGTGGTGTCGGTCTAGATGGTTTTGGGGGTGAAGGTCTCCGGGTGTGGGATGGTGGTGTCAGTTTGAATTGGGGTTGGGTCCAGTGTTGTCCAACCAGTTAGACGTTCTTTTGCAGTTTATGGTTTGCAGTTTATGGGTCGGGTTCCTGGGTCGTGGCATTGTCTGCTTGGATGGATGTCCATTGGTATAGCCGTTGTTTTGCTTGGTGTAGCTACCTGTTGAGTGAAGGTTAATTTAGCTATTTTTCTGTTTTTTTTTTTTTTTATGTTTTTGTTTAGCGGGTGTAGGCTTGTAGTGTGCTTTTGTGTTTGTGTTTTGTAGGCTTCGTGTTTTATGTTTTTCTCGTGCTTTCTTTTTTTGTATTTTGTGTTATTTTCCCATAAGAGAGTTTTATTCTACATTTGTGGAGTTGGGTAATTTTCTAGTTTTGTTTGTGAGTTTGTTCCTAGTGTAGGTTCTAGGTGATCATCGAATATGTAACACCCCGCCTAATTATTTCTAGAATTTATAAAATCAGAGTAAAATTTTTACTTTTTATTTTCGAAAAAACTCTTAAACTTTATTTTCGAAAATACTCATACTAACTTGCGGGATGCTACTAACTTAAACTCTTTCTCATGCAGACGTAAATAAATACATGCAACCTAATCAAATCCGTTATATAAAGGTACCACGTAGATAAAGGCATTATACATGCATAAGTCTGATAATCTCATAATACATACTAAGTCTGGAATGTGCGGAAGCTGAAACATAATAAGTCTACGCATAGTAATAATAGTACATGTTTAATAAATGACATGCAGATGCGTTACAAAAAGACTGCTAATGACCATGACCACCACTGAAATCTCACGCGCCACGCGTCGCTCCGTCACCTGAAAAACGTAATGGGGGCGTGAGCAAAACAACTATGCTCCGCAAAGACCAGTACTTAATTATGCAACATCGTTAATAACAATATCATGACTTTAAGTATATAAGAACTGATCTGAACTGAAACTGTAACTGGGGCATCTGGTGGTCATAAAGACCCTGGGGCTTAAAAGTCAATCATATGCACACTTCGGGGGATCATTAAGGCCAATTAAGGCCTCCCTCGGAATCACGGGGAACATTAAGGCCCGCCACGGCCTCCCTCATGATGAACTATCTATTTCTCATACATACCTCGGACATGGTACGGAAATTAAGGATGAAGTATAACCAGTACGTGACCCCCACTTGATGAACTGCTACTGCTAGGCAAGTGCTGACTGACTGGTAGCTGTCGGAGGCTCGACTCTCCTTAAGCTACATAAATATTTGAGCAAAATGTACTAAGTACTAAGCTCAAACTGAAAACTTGATTCTTTTTATTATCTGATTTTACTAGGTTCTCTTGCTCGATCATTTAATATGAATTTAGAGGATTTGAGCTGTTTTGGAAAGATTTGTTGACTTTGAGGCATTCTAGAGTTCTTTGAAACATTTTTAAGTCTGGTCTGCTTATCTGATTTATCTGGTCTAACTTATCTGACTGGTCTGATCTTATCTGATTTATCTGGTCTAACTTATCTGACTGGTCTGATCTTATCTGACTGGGTTCGGAAAAATACTGAAACTCGGTTCACGCTCAAACCGATATTCCGAACTGCTATTCTCGAATCGTTCAGACTATCCGGACCGATTCGACTGAACTGGACCGGTGGCTCAGTCTGAGCTGGCCGGTTGCTCGTCTGACTAGGTGCAACTCGGTTTAACTGTGGTCCCTGTACATACGCACGGACACGACATCCACCGACGCACAACTTTTCTACTCGGATCTAGAGTTCATCTGGACTGACCGGGAAAAGGCCAAACTAGGGTTCTCTACTCAGCCGGCTATCTATCCCGGTTCAAGTCAAAACTTTAAGTTCATCGTGATTTCTAGTGATTTTAGCTAAATCTCAACCGGATAAATTCTAGGGTTTTCACCAAAGCAGCTAAAGTTCCGAATTTGTAGGCATACCAAACAACCTCTAAAAATTATGAAATTTAAATCACGTCATACTCAGCATTTATAAGATTTTTCGTGAAAGTTGCATCAAATTTCGAGGTCTTTATCATATTTATAAAAAATCGGGCATTTCAGCTACATATTCAAAAATCCAGTTAATATACTAAACGGGCACCAAAAATCACGAAATTAAAACCTAGGCCTCAAGTCAGCTAATCAGGATTTATCATATTTATTTCGACATTTTAATGCGTTTATCGAAAAATATCAATTTATTCGCTTTACGCTCGTATGTACCGATTTTTCCAAAATCAACTCAAATCAACATCTCATTTATTTTATCTCATATATATTATCAAATTATTCCATATATATCAAGCTTTAGCCGTTATACCTCTCGAAGGGTTCGAACCGGAAATCAGAAAAATTAAAATGGCAAGGAAACGACCCGGTTGTGCTCGTACTCGGGTCGGGCTGAGGTAAGAGGCTCGAATTTGATCTACGATGCTCGATTCTATTCCGAGGGCCTCAGTTCTGGTCGGAGAGGGCTCGGGTTCACACAGATCGAGCTAAGGTGGCTCGTACGAATGTGCTCGGGTGTAGATCCGAGCTTGTTGCGGGCTTCGAGAGCAGATCGGGCCGTGGACATGAGCTGCTTGGACCTGCTAGCTGTTGAGCTCGATTTTTCTGCTGGAAATGGACGGGAAACGAGCTGGAAAGGTGCTCGTCGCCGGAGATAACGTCAGCTTGGGCCGATTTTCACGCGTTAGGCTCGGGTCTGAACCGAGGTGGCCCGGTTTTGCATGGATCGAGGCTCGGGCTTGCTTGTGGTGGTCGGAAATGGGACTTACCGACGTGAAGGAGCTGCAGGTTTAGCTTTTTCCGGCGTCAACTCACCGAAAATCAGCCTAGGACGGGTTGGTGCGGGGTGAGCGAAGATGGTTCGTGAATGTGCAGATCTGCTGGCTTTGGTCGCGCGTGGAGGAGCTGCTGCCAACGGGAAGGTGAGCTCGTCGCTGGAAAATAACGTCACCTCGGCTGGAAGGCTGAAAATGACAGAGTTGTTGGTCGTCGCGAGCTTGCTTTCGCCGGAGAAGGAGCTGGTTCGCCGGGGGTTCGAGCTTCACGGGGCTTAGAATGGAGTCGTGAGGAGCTGCGTACGAACTGAGCTTGGATGGTGGTGACGAGCTCGCCGGAGGTGAGCTCGTGGCTGTGGGTCGCCGGTGGGAACGACGACGGCGGAGGCTGCGGGCTGAGCTGGGGGTGTGTTTGGCTCGAGCTGCGGCCGCGGGCTGTGTTTGGGAAAAGCTTGCCGTGGGGAGCTCGCCGGGAAGGTCTCACCGGAGGTGTGGTGGTGGTCGGCCGGAAAAGCTGAAGGTGGAGGAAGGTAGTTGTGGTGGCTAGAGTTCTTGGAATGGAAGGAGATGGAGTGGTATTTATACACATGAAATAATTAGGGTTTGGGAGTGCTATTGGGCTTTTAAAATCGGGCCTAGTACTTAATCGAATTGGGCTTGAAATAAATTCGAATTGGCTCGGTAAATAAATTCGACTTGGACTCCGAATTAGGAAATTAAATACCGTCAAATGGACCGAATAAATAATGTCGGGCTCAATTAAAATACTACCTGGCTCGATTATTTAAAATGTCTCGATTACATACTAGGGCCTGATAATTAAATAATTGGGCTTGCTTGGGAATTAAATAAATTTCTGACTTTTCTAATACTCGATAAAAATAAATAATCGAGTCTTAGGCTTGGGATTTTTATCTCGTTTCCGAAATAATATTCCAAACGTTCTTCATGGCTTAGACTTGAAATTAAATAAATATGCGATTAATACTAATAATTCTCGACATAATTAAAATATTACTAATTTTGATAAATAAAGTCGAGCTAAATATATTATTTTTTGGGGCCGGGGCTTACAGAATATCTCCTTTTACTAATTTCGGCTCTAAAGTTGTCTTATTCAGTTGTCGGAATGTTTTCTAAATGTGCTTTTGTATTTTTTCTATAAATTTTCTATCATTTCGACAAAAAAATTACAATAGTATATGTCGTTTATAAAAAAAAAAAAAAACCTACACTACAAAAAATAAAAGTTAAAACAACAAAGTTAAACTTTTAACTGACGGTTTGACATAAATTTTAGTAATATTTTAGTAGTATTACGTATGTCGCAAATAGCATGTTCGTTCAGATGCGTTGCTTCACACACGAGCGCGAGGCTCCATCTACCCAGTAAAATATAAGTTAACCCATTCCTAAACTAAAATCACAAGCCCCATACGAAATAATCACTTAATGTTACAACAAGACTGCCTGTCCACCTCGCTCACATGCTAAACACTATATCTACACAAGCAATGGTACCCAAAATTAACAACCCAGCCTAGGGCCAAAGTCGTCATTTTGCTGAACCTCCACGGTTCCCCAGATCCGCGGCCGCCTGAGCTGCCCGATTCAGAGCACCCGACACCCAGAGTGCCCCTTTTGAGAAGTAACTGCTACTCACTACAGCATTGGCCGCGGAGAGTGCTGTCCTGCTGGTGGCCGACACGGCCGTTCTCGTGGTGTCTGAAATGTGGTACCTCTGATCGACCGACCGAGCCGCCTCGACCCCGGCAAACAGTTTGTCGGTCAGCCCTATCCTCTCGCTCAGCTCCGCGACTTTGGCAACGGCAGTGGCCGACACCCGGTGGGACTCGTCAAATGCTTTGGCTCTCCCCAACGCGTCTCTCCCGAGCACATACCCTTTGGCAACCATTGTTTTCACCACATCCTGGGCTAGGGAGACGGCTTCTCCAGCAGACGGGACCACTCGGAGTGGTTGGGCGTGCATCTATTGTTTTAGATATACCAAATCTCCAAATATTTAATATTAGACGGAAAAAGTTACCATCACATTGGGAGATAGCTGTGGGCGGCGTTAATTCCAACTGAAAGGGAAAGAGGAACTTACACTTGTACTACTACTTTCATCTTCAATCCTCCATGATGGATGATTCCATATATTATAGTCATCTTCGTAATGTCCCCAACGGGTTATGCAGACAGGTTGGTCCACGATAGTAGCACCCTGATGAAGGCATTCAATTCTATAAATATGAGTTTATCTTACAATAAGAGGACTCGAAAAGCTAAAAAGAAACAATTTAACAGTGAAATTAGTCTCTGTATTCATTAATCATAATACAAACATGCCAATCTGGACCAGATAATGAGTTCAAGGGCTGCTAAGGTCCCAGCTATAAAAATGTTGATTCTAAAATAAGCCATTAAAAGCTGGATAGAACATTCATATATTCATTCACTCACACTGAGCAAGACAGCGGTTTCTAGAGCATGAGGATTTTTGAATGTCACATAGGCTGTGCATGCATATTCACCAGCTCTGCAAATTTCCAACAACGAACAAATGAATATTGATTGGTAACAATAACAAGTAAATAAATAAAGGCTTCACATGATACAATGAAGGCTTGCAAAATTCTAGCAGTAATTTTCAGAATTGTTCATTCAAGGGAGGTTATGTCAAACGGTTAAGTGAATATATAAAGTATTGCTCATGTATAAAGGCACAGTCAAGTTGTAATGAATCTTGAGTCAATGCGGATAGAACTCGGGGGGAAACCTCCAATAGTTAGTTATCCAAATCTGTTAACAATTGAGATAAATATATTACAGTAATCAAAAGTCTAGCACTCCAATTATCTGCTGCAAGGTTTCCATTTTAGCTTCTTCCTTTATGCAAGTGAACACATACATGTATTATGCCTGTTATTGCAATATGGTGGGAGGAACATAACCAGCTCATATTCAAGTCAATAAGTGAGTGTAATAAGTTTAAAAGGTAAACACTGCATAAATAAGATGACAAGAAAAGTTATTACAGTGGATACGTCATGGGGAAACTGCCTTATATGAAAAGTACCTGACAATTTCAACATGCTCAATTGCACCACAGAAAGCGAAAAAATCATAGACATCCTTCTCAGACGCATTTGAGGACAGACTTGTAACTTCAGCAGTATAACCACTTGGACTCATTTCTGTCAAAAAATATTATCAAGTAAAAACAAAACAATTATGTAATAGTCTGGCTACAAAATTCATAATTATAAATATCCCTCTCACCCAACAAACCTACAATCACAAGCATTTCAAGCTCTTCTGAAGACAGGTAAACATGTTATCCCACATAGAGGACCACAGAATAACGACTTGTCAGGAAGTACTGTTTCCTTATTTGTATTTCATAAAGATATCATTTAACGCAATAAATCGATTACTTAAGCAGGCAAAAGATAACTGTTAGCTTATAAGAAAAACACAAATCTGTCAATGTCCTGAAATCAAAATGATAATTTGTTTTCTGACAGTTAACCAGCGACATACGGAAGATTACCAGCCTACACTTAACATATCAATAATAAAGTTTCTCGTAATTATTTCTTGGAAAAAGAACATTATAGTCTAACGATATGATCAAAGCTGTGTTACTCTGATCTTAAATGAACAAAAAATTCAAGTACCTTCACCATTCTAAAAACCGATTAACAAAACTTTTATCTGAATATTATATTTCCTACCCACTGCAACACTTAGATGAAAGCGTAATACAACATCAGATATTCGGCTTCTGTTGGCCGATTGACATATGTAAATGATTCATAGATTCCACTGCATATATATTAAACATCCCCTTTAACATTTCAACATATCTGAAGACAATATCAACAACAATAGGATCAACATAATCAAATCTGGTCCTCTATAAGACAATAGGACCAGATGAACCAAATGAGACATTATGAGTGCGTGTGTGCATCATGTTAACATTCCGGTGAATATGAACCACAATTTCCCAAAATTCGACCAGCAAATGAACAATATCCAACTTAAAAACAAATCAACTGAAATAAGACAGAAAAACAGCAATAGTATGTAAAATCGCAGTGACTAAATGATTGATGCACACAATGAAGTAGTAACCTTAATTCTGAGTTCGAAATAACATCAGTCATCAGAACAAAAATATGAAAACTGGAAAACAAACCGTGCAAGAGCTGATAGAGATGCTGCAAATTGAAGCGGAGGATAACGATTTTCATAAATTTCATGAACAAGGATCGACGGATCATAAATTCTAACAGTATGTTTAACCAAATAATTTCGTTCGTGTACCTTATTTGCCGATCACGAGGAAAAAGTATGGCTTGATGGAAGCTGAAGCTTCGTGAAGAGATGTGCAAAAAGCGTGAAGTGTGATTTTCAGCTCTTCACATTGCGGACGGGTAAAGTTTTCGGGAGAATTTCATCTAAGGCCCTTAAGTTAGGTGATTATGTCACATGTAGACTCTAAAATTTTGCAAGGTATCAACTTGCGGCCTAATTTTTAAAGTTTTCTAAATTAAAGACTTTGAAATCCAAAAGCTAATCATCAATCAATTGAGAAAAAAATATACACTCAAAAAACCCAAATTGTCTAAGTAAACTCTCATTTTCTTTTTTTTGTTTTTGGTACAAAGAAGGAGGCAAAAGCCTAAGACCGTTAGACAGTTATACGCTGCGGGTATGCAATCCCAATAAGGTCATGCTGTAACCACGGTTTAACTGCCGACGGTGGATCTAGGAGCTGTTGATAACCGCTCGGACACTGGTCCTGGAGTGTCGGTCTCGTGAGGTGTTTCCTCTTGCAACGAGGGTTGCGGTGGAGCTTTCCGACGACTTTGGTGGCGTGGAGTGGGAGGTCGGCTCTGTTTGTGGCTGGTCGTGGATGGGCTTTGACCATCATGTCATTGTGTTGTACGTTTTTGTAGTGATTTTACATGTTATATGTGTCTAGTCAAGTCGTTTCTAGGTTTTCTTTCTTGTTTAACCGGTCCATTTTAGTTGTTTTCATGCATTTTTACCTTAGTTTTGTGTTCTTCGTATTTGGCGTATATTCCTATGTATTTTGGGGTTATCTAGGTCTAGTGTTTAAAAAATGAGAATGAGGAGTCCAGGTCCCAAGTATCGAACAAATCTTTCCTAGCGAGTTTGTCGAGAAGAGCCATCCGAGCCATTTTCGATCCATTGTCGAGCCATAACCAAGATTGCCCGTGGACTCTCAGGTGTCGACGAGGTCACTCGTGGACAGCTGCATCGACCGCACGACATCGCCTGCACATAGCCGTCGGCGACGACGCAACATTGCCCACACATGCCTAGTCGGTGACCGCGCGACATCGCCCTTAGATAGCTGCATCCATCGTCGAGGCACAACCGTATACTACATTCCTTACTTGGCCTTGAATCTTATTCCAGTTGGCCATTTGGTTGAACAATGACTTAATAATATATTTTCATCTTCTTCTGTTTATGTTCAGGATTCACAAAACGAGATGGCTTCTCGGGATTGGTCACAAGATGGGGCCTGTTATTTGAGCTTGAGTCTTCCATGCCCCTCGCTCTTACTCGTTTTCTGTTGTTGTCACCATAACCAGTCCACCTTCTAGTGACATCTTCGTCTTGGACATATGTCTTCAAATAAAGTTCGTTCTTAATATAATAAAGGTCTTTTGGGTCCAAGTCATTTTTATTCTTTCAGTTATCTTTTCATTGTAATCTTGGGAAACGCTCGACTCTTTCTTTTGTTTTTTGGGAATTTGTCAACTGTTAATAAACCTTTTGTCTTGGTACATTCTGATATTTGGGATCCTTCTTCTGTTTCCTTTATGAATGGTTTGTGGTGCTTTGTTATTATTGTCGATGATTTTTCTCATTTACCTGGAACTATTTTCTCAAAAATTGTTTTGAGTTACCCACCAATAAGCTAGAATGATTCACACGCAGTTTTCATGTTCTATAAGGTCTTGCATACTACAATGCCATTAAGTACAATAATTCTACCATTTTAAGATTTCTTTCTGAACATGCATAGTAGTTCAACGTTCTTGTCCTATACTTCCCAACAAAATGGATGAGACGAACGTAAGCATCGTCGCATTCTTGATACGGTTCGTGCTCTTCTTCTTTCTGCTAAGTGTCCTGATAATTTTTGGGATAAATCAGCCTTGACTAGTGTTTATGCTATCAATCGATTATCTTCATCAGTTCTTCAGGATATCAGTCCTTTTGAGAGGTTGTACACTCAATCACCTTATTATACACAACTGCGCTCTTTTGGTTGTGTTTACTTTGTCCTTCTTCCATCTCATGAACGAACCAAATTAGAAGCCCGAGCTCGTATGTACTTTTTGTAGGGTTATGGGGTTGGACACAAAGGTTTAGTTGTTGGAATACTATTTCTAATCGGTTGCATACTTCGTGTCACACTACCTTTTGGGAACATACTTCTTTTTCTTAATTGTCTAAATTTCACATTTCATTTGATTTGGCATCCCCTTTCTTCATTACTTCAGATCTCTTTCCAGATACTTCTCCCGACTCACAGCTCATTGACACGTCTGTCATGCCTCCGTCTTCTGAAATGGTTCCACATGTGCATCCTAAACTGATGCTTCATGTTGAGTCCACTCATGATCCTATCCCTTCACCTACCACCGATCACCGACGGTCAACTCATGTTAGTCGTCCCCCTTTTCACCTACTTGACTATCATTGTTATTCCGTCATACTATCTCATCATGAGCCTAAGTCTTTTTGGGAGGCGAGTTCTGATCCATTGTGGCAACAAGTTATGGCTGAGGAATTGCAAGCGTTGGAAAAGATTCATACTTGGGATTTGGTGGATTACTTGCTGGCAAAACACCCATCAGGTGTAAATGGGTTTATAAGACCAAGACAAATTCAGATAGATCTATTGAGCGCTACAAAGCTCGTCTGGTTGCTAAAGGTTACTAACATGAGTATGTTACTTGCAGTTGTTGCTGACATCGATGGTCTATTTTGTCAGAATCCAGCCAAAATCCATGTGGTGTCCAACCACATAGAAACAAAATAAATAAATAAATAAATAAAAACTTTCAGCCACATGAAGGAATCTTTAGTTGGCACCGGAAAGAAAAATCATTGCTATGTGGTGCAGGTTTCATGTGAAATCATCAGTATAAATAGGAGCATTCAGCAGAAGAGAAAACGCACCAAGGAAGAAGAAAAAAGAGAGAACAAGAGAGAGAGCAGAAATAATATTTCTGTGTGTTATTTTTCAGTGAGATAAAAATAGAGTGTTTGAGTAAATCCTGTGAGTGTGGAAAAAATACACTGGGTTGGGTATCAACTCTATTACTCTTTGTTTAAGAGTGGGGTTCTCACTGGGTCACTATATTTTACATTTCTAGTGTAAGAGAGTGTGAAAAGATATTGTAATTATCTTAAAAATATAGTGGAATTGTTCGGAGGTTGTCTCGTGGTTTTTTCCTCTATTTGGAGGTTTTTCCGCGTTAAATCTTGGTGTCTTATTTCTTGCATATTTTATTTATTTGGGATATTCTTAGTATGCTCTGTGGTCGCAGTTTAATCTGAACTTCCACATCAGAAAAGAATTATTCCGGTGTTATTGCAAGAGTTTTTCTTTTGTCATTCTTGAGTTGCTGGGATTGGGATTATTGTTCACCATTTCACATTAGTATTTTAATTTACATCTTCCGCATTTGCGCATCTGAGCCCAACAAGTGGTATCAGAGCTCACGTTGGGCTCTGTATCGACCCGTGTAAATTAAATGGAGGAGAACGTGAGTACCATGGTGAAGCTCACAGTAACAAATTACTCCATTTGGAAGCCAAAAATGGAGAACATACTTTTCTACAAAGATCTGTATGATCCAGTAGAAAAGGGAGACAACAAGCCAGATGACATAAAGGATGACGATAGGAAAAAATTACATAGGAAGGCTGTCAGTTTAATCAGACAGTGGGTGGATATCAGCATATTCGACCATGTTGCCACAAAGTCGAAAGCCCATACTCTGTGGAACAAAATTGAACAGATGTACCAGAGGAAGACTGCACAGAATAAAGCTTTCGTCATTAGAAAGCTTGTAAATTTAAAATATCGAGATGGAAGATCAGTTGCAGAACACTTGAACGAGTTTCAAGACATAGTGAACCAACTTGTTACCATGGACATGAAACTTGATGAAGAACTGCAGACGCTGTTACTTTTAAGTTCTTTACCGGATAGCTTGGAGACTCTGGTGGTCTTGTTGAGCAACTCTGCCCCTGAGGAAAAACTGACTTTGACTCAAGTCAAAGACAGTATGTTTAATGAAGAAACAAGAAGAAAAGACTCAGGGGCAAGCAGTTCCCAAGCCCTGGTCACAGAAACCAGGGGGAGAAGTAAAAGCAGAGGCCGGAATAGCAAAGACAGAGATAAATCACAATCTCAACCCAGGAGAAAATTCAAGTGTTATCACTGCGGTGAAGAAGGGCATATCAAAAGAAACTGCAAAGCCTGGAAGAACAGAGGTTGGAGAAACAACAAGGCAGAGAACGATGAAAATACCACAACCCCTGTGATTAACGGGGAAGTGGTGTTGCTCTCTGTTGAAGAAGAAGAGTGTCACGTTGCAGATTCATGTGTTGAATGGATCATTGACTCAGCAGCATCATACCATGCAACCTCTCACAAGGAATTCTTTTCTCTATACAAAGAAGGAGACTTTAGTAGAGTAAAGATGAGCAACAACAGCATTGCAAATATTGTGGGAATTGGTGATGTGTGCATTCAAACCGATATTGGGTGCACAATAACACTGAAGGACGTACGACATATACCAGACTTACGTCTGAATCTTATCTCTGTGCATGCATTGGATCTAGCAGACTATACTAACAATTTTGGTAATGGCACGTGGAGGCTTACCAAAGGATCGTTGTTAGCTGCTAGAGGTACAGTGAGATCAACACTGTACAGAACTCAAGTGAAGCTGATCAAGGGTGGATTGAATGCAGTCGAAGATGATGCTTCGCCAAATTTGTGGCACAAAAGACTGGCTCATATTGGTGAAAAAGGATTACAAATTTTGGCAAGAAAGTCCCTCATCCCATTTGCCAAAGATTCAAAACTGAATCCCTGTGATTATTGTCTCTTTGGGAAGCATCATAGGGTGTCTTTCAGCAAAACCTCGAAGTTGAAAGAGAATGTGTTGGAGATGGTGTATTCTGATGTATGTGGACCCATGGAAGTGGAGAGTCTCGGTGGTAGCAGATATTTCGTGACGTTTATTGATGATGCTTCAAGAAAATTGTGGGTGTATTTCTTGAGAACGAAGGGTGAAGGTTTTCAATACTTCAAAAGGTTTCATGCTATGGTGGAAAGACAGACTGGTAAACCTTTGAAGTGTCTTCGCTCAGATAATGGGGGGAGTATACTTCCCATGAATTCAAGAATTATTGTGCCGAGCATAGCATCAGGCATGAGAAGACTGTACCTGGAACCCCACAACATAATGGTGTGGCTGAAAGAATCAACAGAACCATTATGGAGAAAGTGAGGTGTATGTTAAAAATGGCTAAGCTACCTAAGCCATTCTGGGGAGAAGCTGTTCTAACGGCATGCTACCTAATCAACCGATCTCCGTCTGTTCCTTTGGGCTTTGACATCCCTGAGAGAGTATGGTCCGGACATGATGTTAAATACTCTCATTTGAAGGTGTTTGGATGCAAAACTTTTGCTCACGTAAGCAAGGAACATAGACGAAAACATGATGATAAAGCCATTCCTTGTATATTTCTGGGCTATGGAGATGAGGAATTTGGCTACAGGTTATGGGATCCAGAAAATCGAAAAATTATCAGAAGCAGAGATGTAGTGTTCCATGAGCAAGAAACTATGTTTGATTCTGCTTCACCAGAAATCAGAGAACCAAGTGGAAAGGTGGATCTTTCATCTGTCAAACCTCCTGGAAATGCCACAGCAGGGGGAGAGTGTGATGGAGAACTCAGGGTTGATGATAAGCCAGCAATAGAAGATGGTGATTGTGAAGGTGTTGAGCAGGAAGACCTCGAAGCTTCACCTCAGCTCAGGAGATCAAATCGAGCGATCCAACCATCTACGAGATACCCTAGTTCTACGTATATTACTATCACTGAAGAAGAAGAGCCAGAAAGCTTTGAAGAAGTACAGACTCATAAGGATAAATCCCAGTGGATGAAAGCCATGCAAGAAGAAATGGATTCACTGATGAAAAATGACACTTATGAGCTTGTGAAGCTTCCGGAAGGCAGAAAAGCCTTGAAGAATAAATGGGTGTACAAGCTTAAGAAAGATGGTGACAAGCTGTTGAAGTACAAGGCTCGCTTAGTCGTGAAAGGATTTGGACAAAAGCGAGGAATAGATTTTGATGAGATCTTCTCACCAGTTGTAAAGATGAGCTCTATCCGAGTAGTACTCGGATTGGTGGCTAGCTTGGATCTGGAGCTTGAACAACTAGATGTGAAGACTGCATTTCTTCATGGAGACCTAGATGAAGAAATCTACATAGAGCAACCAGAAGGATTTGAGAGGACCGGAAAGGAGCACATGGTTTGCATATTGAAGAAGAGCTTGTATGGATTGAAACAAGCTCCAAGACAGTGGTATAAGAAGTTTGACTCGTTCATGGCGAGCCATGGATATACCAAGACTGATGCAGATCATTGTGTGTTCGTTAAAAAATTTCCAGGTGATAGATTCATTATCCTTTTGTTATATGTAGATGATATGTTGATAGTGGGACAGGATAAGAAGCTGATTGGTGATTTGAAGAAGGAATTAGCAAAGTCCTTTGAAATGAAGGATCTGGGCCCTGCGAAACAAATTTTGGGCATGCAGATCAAGCGAGACCGAAAATCCAAGAGGTTATGGTTATCGCAAGAACGATATGTGAATCGGATTCTGGAGAGATTCAACATAGAATCGGCTAAGCCGGTCAATACACCGTTGGATAATCACTTCAAGCTCAGCAAACAAAGTTGTCCTAAGAGTCAAGAAGAACAAGAAGCTATGGTGGGTGTTCCATACTCCTCTACAGCCGGGGGTTTAATGTATGCCATGGTTTGTACTAGACCGGATATCGCTCACGCGGTTGGAGTTGTTAGCAGGTATCTTTCCAATCCTGGGAAGGATCATTGGGAAGCTGTGAAGTGGATCTTGAGGTACCTAAAAGGCAGTGCAAATAAGTCCTTGAGCTTCGGCAAAGGAAACCCAGTTCTTGAAGGTTATACAGATGCGGATATGGCAGGTGATCTAGATAGTAGAAAATCTACTTCAAGGTTTGTGTTTACATTTGCAGGGGGAGCTGTATCTTGGCAATCTAAATTGCAGAAATCTGTTGCCTTGTCGACTACTGAAGCAGAGTATATTGCAATGACAGAAGCAGGAAAAGAAATGCTTTGGTTGAAGAGGTTTCTTCAACAATTGGGAATGAAGCAGGAAAGGTACGATATCCATTGTGATAGTCAGAGCGCATTAGATTTAAGTAAGAATGCGATGTACCACTCTCACACGAAGCACATTGATGTCAGATATCATTGGCTACGTCAAGTAGTGGAAGAACAACAGTTCAGGTTGGAAAAGATTCACACTGACAAGAACCCTGCTGACATGATGACGAAAGTTGTAACAGGTGGAAAGCTTCAGCTTTGTGCCGAGTTGATCGGCATTGACTGCATGTGAAGATTTGCAGAATATTACCCTATGGCTGGAGGGGGAGAATTGTCAGAATCCAGCCAAAATCCATGTGGTGTCCAACCACGTAGAAACAAAATAAATAAATAAAAAAAAAACTTTCAGCCACATGAAGGAATCTTTAGTTGGCACCGGAAAGAAAAATCATTGCTATGTGGTGCAGGTTTCATGTGAAATCATCAGTATAAATAGGAGCATTCAGCAGAAGAGAAAACGCACCAAGGAAGAAGAAAAAAGAGAGAACAAGAGAGAGAGCAGAAATAATATTTCTGTGTGTTATTTTTCAGTGAGATAAAAATAGAGTGTTTGAGTAAATCCTGTGAGTGTGAGAAAAATACACCGGGTTGGGTATCAACTCTAGTACTCTTTGTTTAAGAGTGGGGTTCTCACTGGGTCACTATATTTTACATTTCTAGTGTAAGGGAGTGTGAAAAGATATTGTAATTATCTTAAAAATATAGTGGAGTTGTTCGGAGGTTGTCCCGTGTTTTCTTCCTCTATTTGGAGGTTTTTCCACGTTAAATCTTGGTGTCTTATTTCTTGCATATTTTATTTAGGGTATTACTATTTACGGCCTCCCTTTTACTAATCACCGCCCCCCCCAATTACGTTTTTGCCCTTATGACTATCTCTCTATTTTCCCTCTCTACTCTTTCCCTCTCGACTTTTCACGGCTCTTTTGACCGTAAAAAAAATGTCGAAAAAATCCGAAAAAAATACCATGACATCGGCAAGACATTGAAGATTGACTATGTATTTTTTTTTATATTTTTTGACTTTATAAATAATTTTTTAAATTTTTTTTACTTTTTTTTTTCGCGTCCGGCCAGACGGACCGGACAAGTAATATAGCGTCCGGCCGAACTGGCCGGACACCAATGTGTGCGTCCGGTCCGTCCGGCCGGACACCCATTGGTGTGTCCGGTCCGTCCGGCCGGACGCGAAAAAAAAAATAAAAAAATTTAAAAAATTATTTATAAAGTGAAAAAATATAAAAAAATACATAGTCAATCTTCAATGTCTTGCCGATGTCATGGTATTTTTTTCGGATTTTTTCAACATTTTTTTGACGGTCAAAAGAGCCGTGAAAAGTCGAGAGGGAAAGAGTAGAGAGAGACAGTAGAGAGATAGTCATAAGGGCAAAAACGTAATTGGGGGGCGGTGATTAGTAAAAGGGGGGGCGGTAAATAGCAATTCACTTTATTTATTTGGGATATTCTTAGTATGCTCTGTGGTCGCAGTTTAATCTGAACTTCCCCATCAGAAAAGAATTATTCCGGTGTTATTGCAAGAGTTTTTCTTTTGTCATTCTTGAGTTGCTGGGATTGGGATTATTGTTCACCATTTCACGTTAGTATTTTAATTTACATCTTCCGCATTTGCGCATCTGAGCCCAACATATTTTACAATTAGATGTCGAAAATGCCTTCTTACGTGCCTTATTTGATGAGGTTTACATGACTCCTCCTTCTGGGTCCTTGTCATATGAGAAGATTTGTCGCCCACGTCGAGCTTTGTATAGTTTGAAGCAAGCACCTCGAGCTTGGTATGTGTTGAGTATAAAAATGATGGGCATGTGGTAACCGAGCTACCCGACTCGGGTCGATCTCGAAGGAAGGCTATTCGGAGCTTCGTCTACTAGATGATCGTCCAAAATCACAAAAAGGGAAAATAAAGTCCTAAACATTCTAAGCAATCGATTTGGAAGTTGATTAACACTAACGAGCACTTAACAACGAGCAATTAATTGAAAGCAAGATCAAAAGACGAGCAATTCACAATCTAGATCACCGGAGTCTCATGCCATAACCAATACGGTATGATAATCAATCGACATACGGAATAAACGAGCTACGAGCATTAGATTGCTAATCCTAGTCGTCTAACCGAGATCAACAAGCAATTAACGGCTCTATCTACTCAAGCAAGCAATCAAGTTCAAGCATTTCCACCATCATCAATCAAATCCAATTTACTCTAATAAACATTATAAGTAAAACCGGAGCAAAAACGAAGTAAAGAGCTTTAAAACTAAATACTCATCTCCCATTGCGTAGACGATGAAAAACGGAGTCAAAAGCTCGAAACTTGAACGAAACCGAAGTCGCCGGAAAATCTCCCGGAAAATAGCATAAGCTCCTAATCTAGAGAGCAAAATAAAATAAAAGCTGATTTCCCAAAATGGAAAAATGAAAAAACGAGAGTTGGATCCCCAAAATGCAAAGGACAAAATGTATTTATAGTCTAGCCCAAACACACACTAAACACGCACATTAAAATGGGACACTCTCGACGTCGCCGTAAAATTC
>CACSLK010028053.1:3982013-4010874 GCA_902706635.1 Striga hermonthica | reverse complement strand
ATAAGTATCAATTATACGCATCTGTATAGAAAGTTGCCCAACTATACCTCCATGGCCTCTACGTCCCTGCAAATAAGATCAATGATATATAACGGTTATATGATGATCCAACGGTTACAAATCATAACAGAATAGTTCTTTAACGAGACCGTAGCATTTCTCCCAATCTATATATATAGGATTTACTAAAATAGTTACAATTTTTTTTTTTTTTGAAACATTTAATTAATTTATATCTTATTTAAAAAAAAAATAATTGAATGTATTGCGTATACATGTTTTCAAATCGGATATGATCAAAAAGATTCTATAATTGAAGAATTTTATTAGCATTGCAATAATTTCATTGATATTCATTCGAATAAAACAAAATTTGGTTTTCCTTAATTGATATTGATAATATTTGGTCAAGATAAATGTGAAAATAGATTTTATGTTCTAACCATATTATATTTTTTTTTTTTCACATTTAATGATCTTTCTTCTTAAAATATTTATAAAAAATCGTAGCATGTTATGTAAATTCTTAGCCTCAAATTAATCAGGCGAAATCAAATTGTAGAATTAATCTTTGCAAATACAACTTTTTTTCCTAAGATTTATGTAGTTATATAAAAAATAATAATAGCATTTACACAGTTTTACCAGAGAATTAATAATATTTAACATTTACCAGAGAATGAACGGGTACATTACACAGTTTTACTAATAGCGGGATAAAAAAAACTAAATATGTTAACTCTTATTGAAAATTTCATCATGTGATTTATTTGTATATTTTTGTAAAAAATAATTGAAATATTTCTATTGCACAGGATGTTATACAAACTATAAATCCTTATGATGCAGATTAGAAAAATCTCTTGAATAGAGAAGAGATTTATTTTTCGACAACGGCTAAATCAAAGTTGTTTAATTGTCATAAATAAGTTATATTCTATTGCATAATGACTAAAAACTTTCGAATGACTTTTGGATTAATTGGTTAATTAACACAAACAAATTTACAATGTGCTACTTTTCTCCATATGACCGAATTGTTTTTCTTTTTTTTTACAAAGTTGTTGTTATTGATGACATGAGATTATTTTTATTTTTTAAGTTATTATATAATATGCTAAATACCAAGAACTGTATAAAATCACATGTGTGTATATTTTGTAATATATTTATACATAATATTCTATTTCAAACTTATTTACAAAATTTTAAATTAATTATATTAATAAAAATGTAAGTTAAATTATACTTTTTAATTACATAAAATAAAAGAAGAAGACTGCATTTATAACATTTTAGATAATAATAATTAATGATATTATATGACAAAAAAAAAAAAAATAGAATATAACAATAATTGAGTATTATATGTTCAACAAGAATAAGTGTAGCTGTATTTTTATTCTTATATCAAGAAATAAATATGTATACTGAACTCAAATATATATTAGTACAAAAATATTAGCGGGATAATAAGCCCTAACACACATAGATTTCTAACTAAAAAAGCACTAATTAATTAAAAGATGTGTAAAATAAATAATCCAACTTTACTGATTTCTGCCAAAACGGACAAGCTCTATGAAAACGACTCATTTAATATCTCTGTAAAATAGATAATCCAACCCTGTTTTTCTTTTTCTTTTTTTTCTTTTTTTGGCCTAAACATATAAGTCCTATGAAAATGACTCGTTTAACATCTCTGTACGAGCTACGTAGTATTGATCTTTTTATATGACTAAATTGTAGTTGAAGAATATTTTTTTACGTTTATGCATCACTACAAAAAAAACTCTTACATTCCAACAGAAATTTTCTGTTGGAATTCTTTATATTTTCCGTTGGAATAGCTATTCCAACGGATATTCCTACGTATAAAAATTCGTGGGAAAAACGGCCGTTTGAATAGCTAAAATCCAAAGAAAAATCATATGGAAATAAATTCCTACAACTATTCTAACGGAAAAAATCCGTTGGAATTCCTCAACCATCCAACACTTATTTCAACATAAAATTAAGTTTGTTGGAATATTCATTGGAATTTTCAACGGAAATTTTTGCCGTTGGAATTTTTCGTTGGAATTGAAATATTTTCTTATAGTGCATGTTGTTCGACTGATTGAAGATTTCAGCCTCATATTGATTTAATATGCTTGTGAAATTAAATATGAGATTTTGAGTATAATTAGAAATCGGAAGTAATTATAGAGAAATGTCCCATTACGTAACCATTCCGTCAGGGTCTGTAATAACGATCATCATGTAACAGTTATAGATAGTTAATCTAACAATTATAAACTCTGACATAATGATTTCATAACAGGACCGTAATTATAATAAAATTACTAAGATTCAGGGTGAGTGGTGATCACATGAATAGTACGTACTATAGCAGGTGTTGTAATTATTGGTTTATTGATTTGAGAACTGGAGATGTGGAAAATATATAATTTAGAGGATCTTTCTTGCTTGATTGCTCTCAACATGTAACATGACTATTAATATTATTTTTCATGCATGCCATATGACATTGTGTACAACACTCTTCCATCGTACTATAGAGCCATAACACATGTCTCCCTTTGTTTATTATCATTATTATTATTATTATTATTATTATTATTATTATTATTATTATTATTATTATAGTATACTACAGGGGAACTTAAATATAATAATAATTGTACAAGAAAAGAAATTTATTTTTAATTTTATTGTGAAGTTTTGTATAATGAATCTACAACAATAATAAATAACTGACATAGTGATAATTAATTTAAAACGATGCCTGTATTTTTACACTAAAATTTTCAAATATTATATTTTTTTATTGTATTTTCGTAATTATATGTATGGCTAAAACATATATTATTTACAGCACCATAGATTCGATTCATGTTTTTTAAAACAAAATAAGTTTTATTGTATTGTAATTATATTTTATGTTTTCTCTTGTTAATTATTTTATAAGTATTTTAAATTTATTTTATTTAATAATTTAGAATATTTATATACGCAGTATTTATTACTTTCTAACTTTATGAAACATAATATTATTTTGGTATTTCTAATATAATAGTATTTTATATTTATTATTTTAAACGATACAGTAACATTCAGTTCTTTATATGATCTACTTAAATAGAGGAAATAATATTTTTTAATATTTATTAAATATATTTCATGTAATACTTAATTTCCATATTTTATCCCAAATCTATGGAAATAACACATTAAAATGATTATTATATGGTGTATTACTAAAATATATTTTTATTATTTTTATAAAATAATTTATATTGTTATTTTTTTTATTAATTGATTGGATAATGAAATTTGTTTTATTTGTAAAGATAGATGAAATTACTTTTCATTTTATATATGCACTATGAATGTCAAAACAAAGATTTTTAAAATATGATTACTTTGGTATATCGCATATAAAAAAAGTAAAATACAAGAAGAAAAAGTTATAAATGTTTAAAAATAAAAAGAAGGAATATTTAATCGTTCATATATGAATTAAATAAAACAAGTAAGGATAGTAGTATATGGTAATTTAAGAAAGGTAAAATAGTTTTGGTAATTCTCAAGCTTAATAGTCAAAACCATACCTTTACATGTGTCAATACGGAGTACAAACTTATGCCAAATAAGCTTACGAAGCACACGTCTGTCACTTAGCCTCAGCCCATTCAGGATTTATATATAACGGCGATAACTATTATGTTACTTATCCAATAATTGGAAAAAATAAAATTGAATTAATTAGAATCTAGAGTAATTAATTCCGTTATTTCATGACAGTTTCTGCCATTTATATTATATATGTAGCACAGAAGCTTTATTCAGAAAAAAAAAAAAAAAAAAATCATCTTTTAAACATTTTTCATTGTTCAATAACACTTGCCTTAATTGCCTTAATAATTTTAGATAGTTTTCCAAAAATAAAATAAAATAAAAAATCATTTTTCTGCCTCGGACGGCTTCTTTGCATTCTATGTATTAAAATTGTATACGTGGTGGCATTCAGCCTGATTAAAGCGACCTCATTTCTTTACATTCCCAATCATCCACATAATCCAACCTCATTTTTACTCGTAATATTACAAACTTTTTTCTTTCGACCGGGAGATATCCTCACATTCACTCGTTGGCCTCACCACACAGTGTCAGCTCCTATCGGCCTATAGGATCCACACGCCAAGGATTGGGACTAATTCTCCCGGGAGGTGCAGAGTGCCCTACCTCTATACCCCACAATAGATGGGATAGATCTTGTGACGTATGGCTTTTAATACTCCCTCGTGACTTTACAACCAAAAGGTCCGCCCCTTGACCTCACGCCCCAAAGGCTAATATTACAATTTTATTATACATAAACCTTAAAGTAATATTAAATATATAAATATAATTATATTTTAATTACAAATAAAATACAAATATAGTTTATAAATTACATTAGAGTATACATTTAAAATGTGAAGACAAAAAAGAGTAGTCTAAGACAAATTGTCATATTGCATCAATTTATTAAACGTTTGGGGTCCACATTCTATGCCACAACACCAGCTTTCCATTTGCACTGCGGCTTTAGAGCATCTCCAACGGTGTGTGAATTGTAGAATTGTAGAAGACATGCAATAAAAAAAACTTCTCCAATCGTGACTTTTCTATTTCTATTGATGATGATGTGGCATGAAAGATAACCAAAAATTCTAGAAGTCCTTCTACATGTAGAAGTCCTTCTAGACTTAATCAGTTATTTTTTCCCCTTATTTACAAACAAAATAAATGGATTATGTGGAGATAGAAATAAACCACTGGAGAGTATTTATGGAGTTGAACCTCTATTTGTTCCACTTGGACGGAAGATCATCTATTTAATTGCCACATACAGTACAATTCATGTTCACGGTTGGAGATGCTCTTACAAACTCTTAAAAACACTCCAACTTATCCTCTCTTTTTTTTTATAAAAAAAGAGGCTGAAGCCTGATGGTAACTAGACCAACACCCTGCGAGGACGAGCCACGCCTAACATGTCATAACTCAGCCAGTGGTTGAGCTCCTTCGGCGGAGAGCTAAGATGATGAAACCCAATTTATCCTCTTTAACCGTAACACTACCCAGTTAAGGTTTAAAAATCTCATAAATTTTACCCGTTAAAGTTGTTCTTATACAATATGAGAAATATTACACGTGGCGACCACTATTTTGCCAGCGTGGCCAACAGCTTAAGGATGATGTGGCGGGTTGTTCGACTAAAATATCACATCATTATACTAATTACAAAATAAATCACGATTTTTTTTATCTTACAACAATTCGAACTCAAATTATTATAATACCGTGTGTTTTGCTTTAACATTGGTTCATTTGTCATTTTTATTATCAAAATCCAACTAACATAGGCTCTTATATATGTGTTTAATATCGCTTAAATTGACAGAAATGCTGAGATCATGATTTTTTATTTTTTATTTTCCTAAATTGATGTCTCTATTTGCTAAATTTTCAAAAGTTGGGGGTTTTCTTGCAAAAAAATAAAAAAATCACGCGTCATTTCGCTTTGACATGTGTAATCCTTTGCCCGGACCATGTAGGCATCAGACTCACCGGCAAGCAAAATTGGGTTCGGGTTGCAATTTTTAAAAAAAAGTAGCGATATGTTTGCAGTTACTCTAAAGCTTGGTTTAAATTGCAAAAAGGTTAAAAGTTTTGATTTTATATGCAATTAAGCCTAAAATTGGCATTCGGCAATATTCGAGTCCTATTTGAATGGGCCTACGAGTATTGAACAAATTCAAAATAAAATTGGCATTCGGCAATATTCTAATCATATTTGAATGGGCCTACGAGTGTTGAACAAATTCAACTATATATAAATTTTAACCATTAAGGAATGGGCCCAATCAACCGTCACGTCTATGGAACTCGGTGTCTATGAAGAGATTGACAAACCTACTCAGAATGTCGTTGGGATTGAATGGCAAGAAAACAATAATTTCAGAATTGTCAATTATTAGGTTGTGATTGGATATATTTTTTTTCTCTTATTATTTATCATCACTATTATCATAATTAAATGAAATATGACAATGAAAATAGGAATAAAGTCAAATTTTTAAAATGTCGGCCAAATATTTGCAATAGGAGATATATATACAGATCAAAAATTCTATTGAGCCATCGAAAGTTTCTTTATGAAGTCATTCATAATTTTATAAACTGACGTGTCCAATGTTTATTTAATGAAGGACACGCGTCAATACACCATTTGTTTATAATTATAGATGACTCCATAAACCGATTCATCGGATAGCTCCATAGTAAAACCGTTGTACTGATTAACGGAATTATGAAATTAATAATGACTTTATTTACTAAAATGGTTTGATAACTTTGTTTTTTAGAGAGAAAAAAGAAAAACACGTTTCTTGTGATGCTTTATTCAACTAGTTTATTAATTTGATATTTCATTTTCGAAATGCAAATGAATAGTATGATTGAAAATGTGACCATTTTGCATTTACTTGTTCCTACTATTGAGAAATCTATTTCAGTTTAGCAATAAATGCAGACAGCGGGCACGTGATGTTGCACCACAAACATTGTGAAATTTATAATAACGAGTCAATGACCTTACCTTACCCACGAGCAAGGTAAAAGAGCCATTAATTGGGTCAAGTAAATGAAGTTCGAGCTCTCTTCAGTTCGGCTCGAGCTCGAAAATCAAAATGCTCGAGCTCGGCTCGAAATTTTTAAGTGAAAAAAATAAAATTACCACTAAACACATATGCTATATTATTATAATATACTAACTCCTGTATTTTTTAAATGTCATTTCAACTTTATCAACAATTAACTAAATAAATGAAGTTTTAGAGCTTTTGTACATTTTTTTTTTCATTATTATTTTCATCTAACTAGTAAATACATTACGTCTTTTCACATTCAATCTTCAACTTTTCTTTAAACATTTATCTCTGTCCTCAAATGATATTATGGCAAAAAAAAAAAAAAAATTAATTAATTACTGTGCAACTTCTCAAAAATGATACTTATTAAAAAAAAGGAGGGAGTATATTGCGGAGATATTTTAGTAAGTTAACATATATTTCGAGCCGCTTGACAATGCAAAATATGGCTAGAGCTCGACTCGAGAGGCTCGCGAGCCGCTCGATTCGTTTGCAGCCCTAGTTGAGACAAATGCCATATGTGGATGTTCATTTAATATAATATATATAACCTTATTATAATCTCACAAATGCCAAATTTGGAATTTCAGGTCTCACATGCCCATACCTGTGGGGGTGAGGAGCGTAAAATAAAGATCCTTTTTTTATTGGGGGTTCAAATTTCATGCTATCTCCATATACGACTTGCTGCCTTTTCACGTCCCATACCGATAATCAAATATACTACATTACTTTAATCCTGCAAATGAAAATGAAAATAAAAATAATAAATAAAAAAATAAAAATAAATTGGACCACCCTACAACAGAGTGAGTGAGTTAAAAACATCTTCAAGCATGTGGTGTGTTTGTTTTAGATACATTCTCTGCTGCCCTTCTGATGCAGAAAACGTTTTACCTAAAGCATTAATTGATGATGTTCCATTCACAATTTTGACTCACATGACTGCATCGTTTTCGGCTTTAATGGTCTACAGCGGCATATATATTAATCCTTCATGGCTACATCAGAATGTGAAGGACCATACTAAGGCAAAAATAATATACATAATGTAAGAAACGGGGAAAAACGAGTGCGGTCCACGCACGTGAAGCGCACTATAAGCAAGGAAAGCCCAGATGAAGCCCAAGTGAGGTTCCATCCCAAAGCCAATTGGTGGAAGGAGTAGTAGCCCATTAAACTTATAAGGTGGATCTATTTTCCATGTATAAAGGATGTGGGACAAGATATTCTAACAAATATTAAAAAAAATGACCTTTTTACTCGAGTATTTTCTGAAAGAAAATCATATGATCAAAGGTGATTCAAGATATATATTCGGCAGCCATGGCAAATTCTTTGATTTAACGGGAAGATCGAGGACAAAGTTTCCGATCATCGATATCCCAATCGTTATTATAATTCACTAGACCAGTTTCAATAATTCAGCAAACCAACCAATTTTGGCCAACAGCATAAAACTTGTGTGGTCCCACAAATTCTGCATTAGACACGCAATAATACAGCACAACAGAAACAAACATAACAATATTATGCACAGATCAATCACTCAAGAGAGAAGGTCCCTAGTGTCTTTATTTGAAAATCGTCTATAGCAGTATTAAGGTTGTAAAAGGCTTTAGGTTTCGGTCCACATTTAAGCAAAGATTGGTACATATGAGAGGAAGCTGCACATCACATGCCGTTGCTTTTGGGAACAAGAAATCGTGACTTCATAAACACATGTTTTCATAAACACAAAATACATCACGAAATGAGGAAAAGCAATGAATGAACTTACTTCGCAGCACCTTGTTTGGCGTGGCCTGATTGGCTCTTCCTAGGCTACGGAAAACATTTCATTCTCTGCAATGTCCATGGAGAAGTTCGTTGCGTATGAGTAAAATTTAAATGTTTCTGCGTATATACAGTTAACTACAGTTTTTCTTTCATCTCTTTTTTCTTCTTTACCTGTGTTTCAATTTCAATAGCAGATGCAGCAAGTCTCCTCTTCAGTACCAACCTATCTTCTTCACAAGTTTCCGTCTCGGTATCTAAAAGGAATAAAATATATTGTACTTATTATCTGAAACTCCGAGAAGGAAAGAGAATTAACATGTGAACAACCCCAACACTAGTGAAATACCATTCCACAATCATATGTTACTCAATAATAAGAAGGATCAAAGACCTATCATGGATAAATGAGAATGGAATTATGCAATTTAATATGGTGGTCATAACTCCTTACTTTCTTGTTGTTAATCAAGGCTATAAGAATTCAACATTGCATTTTGGAATTCTACAAGCTGCTCTACCAAAATATCTCTTACCAAATTATGATGTTTGATGAGATCTGTAAAATATTATTATAGGATGTTACAGACTATATTATGTAGAATAATTAGTGAGCTTCATGCACATAGGTTTAAGGTGCCCATTAGGGTTTTATTTACTTGTGTTAATATTCTATTTACGTGAGGTAATTGGTGTTTAGTACATGGCACGAGAGAATTATTATTGTTTGACGGTTCTAAGATTGGGCCGGATACTTTCCCAAGGATTAATCCGTGTTTATTGTTTTATTACTTTTCATAATAATATATAGTTCTTTACGTTAAGTCTTCATTCGATAATAAGATGTTTTAAAGAAGCCTAGAAATTCAATCAACACCCTCATAGTTGAAAAAAAAAAAAAAAATCAAAAGCACATGAAGAACTGTAAAAGTAAAGTGGTTATGAGTTCTCCACTTTTTACTCATTTGGCAACAGCCTTGTTGACATGGCACCTATGACATACACATTAAATCTGAACGGATCATTGTCATCGTACTGGAGGCAATAAAAAAGACTTACTTGACAGAAAATGGTTATGGCAGAAAATTAACAATTAACATATATTTAAGCACATAACGACCGCTTTGTTAAAAAATTTCTCGAGACTTGGAAGAGAAAATTATAGAGATCTGGAGTTTGAGCAAAACACTCATTAAACTTGAACATAAACATAAAGGCAGGGACTGAGCTTGCACTTTTTCTACTTGTAACAAGTTCTACCCGCAAAGAACTAAAACTGGATTCTAAATTAGAAGACTGCAACCCATCAACTACCAGTACAGCACTTGGTTGAAACCACAATTTTTCAACCCAGTCCGGCCCGGCAGGTCGACCCAAGACATGGTCAATCTGGGGTCGAACCGGTCCGGTGGGTGATTTGGACTGGGTGACAATGGACCCGGTCAAAATCAGGTCAAACCGGCCTTGCCCCGTCGACCCGGGCATTGACCCGGCTGGGTCAACCAAGTTTGACCCGGTCACTATATTTTTTTTTCGTATTTTAAAATATTATTTTATATTAAAAAATAAAAACTATGTATATATATATTTATACTGTAAATATTTATTATGAGATGCAATATTATTAATGTATAAAATTTGTATATTTTATTTTTTTTCTGTTACTTTATGTATATTTATATTATAAAAATACTATATATATAATGTTACAAATTTTGAAAAAATTATCTGGTTTAGCAATTGACCCAGCAACCCAGCACTCCAGTGACTCGATGACCTGGCAGTTGAACCAATGACCCGATGACCTGGAGACATGTCCGAGACTCCGGGTCAATTCCCTGGCCGGGTTTAAAAACTATGGCTTAACCTGCTTGGACCGGTACTTATTAATTAACATTTTTAAATATATATAATATTTTTAGTGTTAAATTTTAATAAAAACATCTTTTATTACTTTGATAAATTGAAACATTTAAATGTCTTCGCTAATTGACATAATAATTTATACATATTCAAAATATTTAATGTATGCATTTGATAAAAAAATATATATTTAAAAATATTAAAAATAATTATTTTTAAAAATTTACATAAAATTACAAGAATCGTTTCTTGACCGGTTCTTTCCCAACAGGTTTTTTCAAGAGGACCGGATCGGTCAGGGGATCAGTTCCATGTTTAACCGGTCGGTTCAGTTAGGTTCTCATGACTATGCTTTTTCCAAAGAAATCACCAGAGGATCATCACCAATTTCTATGGGTTCACACATAAGACTAACAACTTAATGGATACTCTTGGATTTACATTTGATATCAAATGAGCTGTCGGAATTGACTATGAAAATTTATTGGATTCAATAATACTTGAATTCGACGATGGTAAACAATTTTTACGAGTAAATTTGACAAGATGGCATGGATAAAACTGATAGATCATTCGATTAAACAATTCTGGGCTAAGTTAAAAAGCCTATTCAGATAACTAACCAAGTCGTTCATGTGTGGGTTTCGAACATACCATAATAATATGTCGACAAAATAGTGATACGTTCAGTTGGCTGGAAAAAGAGAAAGGGAAATATTAGTTTACCAACAAAAAGTATTGATAACAAGTGATAAAAATGGAACAGCCAAACCTCATTGAATTACAAAAGGCAATATCAAACTCCAGTAAAACAGTCATTTCAAGACTAGTCTCTAACTCCAGTTTCCATATGAAGTAATAGCATATCATCTTAACCACATTGAAATAACTTTTAAAAAAATTACTGGATCCCACACAAATGTGTTGAGCAAAAACAAGAAAGGACACTGATGAAAGCCAAGATAATGACAAGGATGAGCAATACCATAACAAAAATTCCCTCTGTCCTAGTAGGAACTTGCTCGAGTTTTGTCAAAGTTTCATCGCCCTTAGTAACTTTTCCAAATATAGCATACTGAAACATATCCCAAAAATAACAATTACTATTTAACGTACAGTATGTCAAGACACTTAAAAAATAAAGCAACATAATGGGAAAGTATTTGACCAACTATTGTAAAGTTGTCTGGCATACCTGGCCATCAAGATGTGGGGCATCTCCAAGGAGTATCGAGAACGAAGACTGTGCACTGTTGGGGTCAGAATATCTGTAATGAAACAAATTTATTTAGAGGAGACCTAAAATTTTGGGAATGTTAATGCTACCTCGTATGCAAGTTCTACAACTAAATGTTTCATCATTATGTAAAGACATCTGATATGGAACTGCACCAGGTCGAGTCGAGTAGACTGGAAAAGCGACCAAACCGCATCGAGTCAATCATCACCTCGACCGGAGAAGAGCCGTAGGTCGAAAAGACATCAAGGATACAAGTGGTACCAACAGGTCGAATGGGGGCCCCATCTGGTGGAAATTCGACCTAAAAAAGCACCTGTCAAAGGATCGACCAGATAGGCATAACAACAGAGCTCGAAATCGATGATGCTCCACCACGAAGTAATCGGGATCAGTCGCGCGGTTAGATCGTCTAATGAAGAAGACTAAAGGATAAGAAGGAATATTATGAGGAATAAACCCCACGTGGATAGGGCCACGTGGCATAACATAATCGGGCAATTAGGGCCCGAACGGGCAGCCTGAGCAGCCCACGCGGGCAAGCCTGGACAACAAGGTATCATCTCCCTAAAGGAGTGTGGTATGCCCTGAATTACATTACGCTCTCTACATACTCTTATACTGCACTTCATCTTCTACAAGCGCTAACTTAAACTTTGGAGGCTTTTCACCGAAAAACCCCTCGGATGTGAGTTAGTTTTGCAGGTCCAAAGGCGTCCAACCGACAATCAAGCTCGAGATCTAGCCATTTCTAGCCGGTCGGAGGTCTTTACCATACCAACATCCTTAATTTCAAAACGAATGCAACTCACACAAATACGGCTAAAGGAATAAGAGGATTTCTATAGAAAATGGTTAATACACACACATAAATGGTTCTAAAAGTTGATCTAGGCACCACGGCCGCTGTGTGGCCTCCGTAGGCAAGCTGGTCATGAAGTTAGGCACAGTCTTGGCAGCTTAGGCAGCTCCTAGGCTTCCATGCTTTTATTTTGGTTCATAATGTCTTACATATTAGAATATATAACGATACTTGATCGGTACTTGTGGACTACTTTATATTTTTATAATTAAGCTAACTAATAACCATGAAATGATTGTGATATAAGAAGGGAACATGTGTGGAGAGGCTATGACGTGATATCAAGGATATTGACTGCATAATGCTGATTTTCTGTATTTATATCCCACAACGAATATATATTTATGTACTACAAGAAACATGCATGAAATTATCACTATTTTCATAACCCTGCATAAGCCCAGCCAACGCACTCTACATACTAGAAGACCCAACTTCTCTCCTCCCCCATCCCGAGAGCCTACTTAATATTAAATATTGCATATATTGAAAAACGAAAAGTTCAAAAATCCAGATCAACAGAATAGAGTTCCTGAAAATTGGCATTACCTTCCCATGGAAAGTATACCCCTCACGTGTTTAACTTCACTAAATTCACCAACAATAGTTTTCTCAGCTTCCAACTTCTGCATTTCATTCATTGGAGCAGTTCTTCCTCCAACAACATCAGCCACTTGAGCAACAAAACCCTTATCTACCTGCCAAATCTCAAGTATTAGACAACCCCTTTTTCCATTTTAACACAACCCATCATGATAAATGTCTCTACACATGGTGAATTCACAGTAAAATACCCGGAAGAAATGGTTCGTGTTATAGCATCCCAACCGGACGAGCTTGAAAATGTGTTCAACTGTCTTTGGTGCAACACTTGGATAGAAACCAAACTCAATGTCCCCATAATCTGTCTGCATTTGGAAAACGAGACATTCCTTTTCAATAATCACCATAGAACAAAAAAGACACCACCTCTCCATTTCAATCAACCTAGGCTCTTGAAAGTTTGTGGGTTCTAATCTCAACCCCATAAAACAAAACAACGAGAAAATAACAAAGAAAATATACAAGAAAGAAACAGGGGAGTGTCGTATGATGAACCCTGCGCGCTGCGCCCATTTGAGACGACAATGAATCAACTAGACAAGGCAGTTGCAAAGATTCTGTTAAACCCTCTCGCCTAAATTCTTCGAGCATCAAAATTTATCAAAAAGCATAAGTGAAGGACATGCTTATCCCATAGATGTTTTCACATACGAGAAGACTCAACAGTCTCCACCAAGAAATAAACGAAACAATTTCACCAAAGTAAATACATTCCTTCACCCGCTTATCAAAGTACAGCCCAAACCCTTTCAACCTTCACACATAAATTTGCACATACGAACAGTAACAACATCAAAAACTCAAAACCAAACTAAACTGCTTTATATGGAAATGTCGCAGAATTCCCGATCACCACATATTCACGCACACACACGCAGATAGGAATCACACAAAACGTACCTGAAAGACTACACGCGCGGATCCTAGTTCAGGAACTTTAGCGATTGCACCGTCGATATCACAGCAGAGAAGACCCACGTACGCAATCGCCAAGGCGATCGATGACCTCTTTCTACTGTACATTTTCGTTGACCTTCGCGCGCCCAATTTTTCCGGTTTGTATATGTGTTTTTCCGGCCAGATGTAATAAGACTTTACAACGATTCACCATGAGTACAATTTATGCAGCCTAGTGTACCACCGGTTGCCCATCTAATATTAACTTGTATTAGGAAAATTTCATAAATAATGACCTATTATGGCTACTTGGAACATTCATAATTTTTGGGTCTAGCTTTCATTGCGTGTCATGTAGATAAATCAAAGTCTTCAATGATATGGATAAATTTATGTAAAAGTAACACAATTCACTCAATGCAAAGATACGGTGTCTCTACTTGAGTATTAAATTGACTTAAGAGTAAACCGAATCTCTTTTTCTTGTTAGCACATCAGCAATATTCGGTCTACTCTTCAATTGTAGAGTATGTTTTTGTAGGCTGAGTCTATTTCCATTCTGGCATATAAATTTTTTCTGAAAGAACCCAAAGTATTGAGGATGTTTTTATAGATTTTATTTATGTTTATGCAAACTCTTATTTTTCTTTATATAGTTGTATCATCTATACTTATTACATTTATCTTTATTTAAATACGTGTTTTTGAATCAACAGTTTCACAAGTCAGTTCCCGAGAAGTTAATGGATCTTTTTTTCACGCATTTAATTCGTCTCTTCCATTCCATTTTTGTTTTTTATTTTTTCCTTTCTCTCATATCTTTCTTATTCTTCAAGAAACTCGTCTTTAGCCACGAGTCGTCCACCGGATGGCCACCAGATTTGAGGCTCGTTTGCCACAACGTCATTGTGGAGAGTCACCAACCCCCAGTCAATCGCTTGACGGTCGCCGGCCACGAACCTCGGTCCGACATCCGAGGACAACCCGTCACACCCCGCCCCACGGTGAACTATGGCTCCAGTCTAGCCGCTGGTTCCCGACGACATACGCCGCCAACTAGAAGGGCCTTGGACCACCGTTCAACGCCTAACCGGTCGCCGTTGTCATCCAAAGGCCGGATGTAAATTGGTCGGCCGCACAGAGCACCCTCCGATGCTTTTGTCTGGTTAATTTTTCTGTAATGTAATTTTTTATAGTTGGTAGTTACATAATTGTGCTCACATTCGACCTACGCCTCCTAATCTCTCTTGGTTAGGGCCGCTGTTAACCACCACCTGAAAAACCCTCAAAAATCAAAGTAAGATTCTTCTTTGAGCCTCTGCTTTCCTTAAGAACATGTCGCGGGGCATGTCGTGCTATGCACGACCATTTTCCCCTAGTAAAAAAAATAAGGATTTGCAGAAACTTAAGTAAAATATAGAGGAAATTACATGATGCACTACACTATTTCATCTTTATTACACATTTACAATCCTTTTATAATTATTAGCAAATTTTATAAATTTTTTATATTTATTTGCACATATAGTAAAGCATGTTGGGCTAGCATCGTACTTTCTCTCAAAGCCACCTCTCATACTGTTCATTTCCTCGCCGGAGAAAGACAAATGCCCGCCAAAAAAAATTCGGCTAAAATAAGAACATTGTAAAACAATTGTCATGCTTTATTTTTTTTAATATAAGAGATTGTGGGATCGCCAATCATGGTTTAAATTTTTTTCTGGTTGCTTAAATTTACGGAGATTTGATTTTTAGAAAGGCGCCATCGGAGTTGGTCGGAGATGTGGTGGATTCTATTTTTATCCCTGCAACTGTTTTTTTGAAGGGACAACGATGGACCAGGTCGACTGCGCGTCCCTCCCCTCCTCCTTTCCAACGGAGAGGTCAAGTTGGAGATGACGAAGGTGAGGCCCGAAGCTCGGGCTCGTGGACATGTCGATGATATATGTTGCGTGTATAGGCAATATATTTTAAGTATATGTTTTTACATCCTAGTATGTATAAATTTTTGGTAATATATATGTTGCGTGTATAGACAGTATATTTTCATCATTTGTTTTTTACATGCTAGTATGTGTAAATCTTTGGTAGTATATCGGCAGTATATGTTCTGCAATCTAGTATGTATACTTATTTTTTACATCCTAAGAGCCCTTATGTAACGCCCAGATTTTTACTTACTATTTATGGACCTCGACTATATTTCCATAAATATTAAGTTTCTAAATTTGATGCATTTATTATATTTATTTGCATTAAATTAAATAATTACTATTAAAGTCTAAGCCATAAGTAGATCGTTCGAATAATTTGATTATTTTGAGCCCAATTAATTTGAGAATAAGTAATTATAGTCGGCCCATTTTTAATTCGAGTAGTCGAATTAATTTTCAAGACCAAGCGATATTTTAAATATCGAGCCCTCGTAGTATTTTAATTTCGGGCCCAATATTTAATTTCGGCCCAAGTCAAAATTATTACTACAAGCCGTCACATTTTATTTAAACGGTTAATTTAATTAGTTCGAGTTCAACTAATTTTATTAACCGGGCATTTAAATTTTCTAGGTCACTATCCAAATTAATCGAGCCCGAGTGTTAGGATTTTTACTAGCCCGATTACATAACAATTTTTATGAGCCCGACTTTAGTAATTGTTAGGCCTGATTTTTAGGCCCAACAAGAACAAAACCCTAAGCTCCCCTACACCTTCTATAAATAGATTGTCTCCCCTTTTCCAACAACAAAAACCCTAGCCTCTTTCTCCCTACAACTACTATTCATCTTCTTCTACCCTCACATTTAAGCTCAATTTTTTAAAATCTAGCTCAATATATTCAAGATGTCTCTTCAAGATATAGCTTTAAATCCTTAAGATCTACCTCCCAAAACCCAAGAACATAAGAAATTTCTTCTCTTTCCACCATGGCTTGAGCTTTTCCGGCGACCCCACTTCTTTTCCGGCCACAGCCGTGCCGGCGACGAGCAGCCATGACATCGGCTCGACCTTCCCAGCTCACGCCGCCAACTTCAGCCCAAACTCAGCCCCATCGCACGTCACTCGCGAGCTCCACCTGCAGCTCACCTCCGCAGCCCGAGCTCCACCTCCAACCTTCAGCCGCGCGTTTTCCGGCGAGCCAGAGCCACCGTCGTCCTCCCTTTTCGACGACCTCAGCAATCATCTTCCTCAGCCCGCTACCCATCTCTCCGGCGCGACTCAGGCCCGAAATCGTGAGCCCCGTCGAGCCTGCTCCATTCCCAATGCAGCACCACCCTAGCTCGCGTCTTTCCGGCGAATTCCCACAACTAGGCCGCAGCTCCACTATGAGTACGTCGCAGCACCCTCCTCGCGTCCGTACAACCGAGCTGTGCGACCCCAACAAGCCACCACGAGCCCAGCGGCGAACCACACCCGACCAACAGCACTCTCGGCCATTTTCAGGTGAAGACCCGCGTCCAGCACCCCAGGTTTGACCCCGAACATCACCAGAACTGACCCGGTTGCACCAGATCCGGGTTGTGCTGCCCCTAGTCGAACCGATTCGCTTTTTGACTCTTGTTCTTAGCTCGATCTCTTATTGGCCCGCCGTTTTCACTCGATTTAAGATATAATAACTCGAACTCGATTTTTATGGCTTAGATATGATATTTGAGATGAAATAAAGATGCGAATTTGATGATTTGAGCGAAAATTGAATTATCGGGATTTTTACGAGCTTGGACCGATCGATTTTTCGATCTCTTTATACATAAGTGATAAAATAATTATTTAAATTTGAAAAATAATAATTAATTGTCTTGAGGCTTAGGTAAAAATTTGAGAATTTTCGGGGTTCGTTTGATAGGCGAACCGATTTTATGTGTACTTGACCGGTTGTAGCGATTACTAATTAATTGGGTTAGGAGTTGAACTTGGACTTGATTTGTTGACCGTGGACCATACATATATTGAGGACGTTATGTTTCGATTTGCGTAAATTTTGGATGTTGTTTGACTTAGTTATAAAAATTGAGACTTTAGACGTTAATGCGGTAAAAATAAAATATTCGTTTCATTGAGATTTTAGCTGCAGTGTGGATTATAGATTTATTACAAATCACATAGAATATTTGTATATTAATTATCGGCCTTAAATGAGTTAGGATTTTCGAGAATCAAAACCCTAGTTTTATCCGGTTCCGGTAACCGGGTATTTTTCTGGATCCGACTATAAATGATTGAACCCTAGTACCGCTTGAATAATTATTAACCGTCGTATCGTCAATTCGTAATGCGTATCGTCGTCTCGCGCACGTGATCGTATATCGTCCGACCGTTGGAGCCGAAATGCTGAGTGCGCGTGCCCGTGCACCCAGCCCGAGTCAACCTTCGAGTGCGTGCCCGTGCACCAAGTCCATCCGACCTACCGTCTACGCGTCTTTCCGTTAGCCGTGGTCCAAGCACGCCCCTGCGTCAGTGACCGTGGCATCGTTTCAAGATCGTGCACCGACTAAGCCGTGTCAGTCGAGTTCGTGCCGGCCCGAGTTGCCACGCCGAACTCGGACCACGGTCACACCGAGCTGCACATAGTCAAGCGAATGACCGACCAACTCCGAGTGAGTTGTCCGTCAAGTTCAATTGAACCGGTTCGGTCAGTCCGGACGGTTCGAGATATATTTCAGATTCAGTCAGATTAAGATTTCAGATATATTTAAGATTTCATATATAGTTAAGATTTCAGATATAGTTAAGATTCCAGATAGATTAAAGATCCAGATATATTTTAGATTTCAATCAGATTAGATTCAGTCAGATTTTAGTTCCAGACTTAGAAATATTTCAGATTACTCTAGAATGCCTCAAAGACAATAATATTTTCAAAATCAGCTCGTAAATCCCTAAAATTATTTTTAAAGCAGAGTGAACGAACCTAGACAAATAAGATATTAAAGATTCGAGTTTTATTCTGAGCCCAGTACTTAGAATATTTCACTCGTAATTTTTGTAGCTTGAGGAGAGTCGAGCCTCCATCAGCTACCCATTTCAGATATTTCAGCATTTGCATTCGCCAGTTTCCAGGTGGAGACCATGTACTGTGTATTTCATCGCTTTTAATAATTTACCATGTCTGAGATCTATATGTGATTAAATTGAAGGATCGAGACGGATGAGTGATCCCGTCTTGGTCAATATTTCAGTATTTCAATTATGACTTGGATGTGTGTGATTAGGGCCCGTCCTAAGTCTAGCGTCCAGATGGGGTGATTAGTGCCTTTCCTGGATTTCTGTGGGAGGGGACCCCCAGAGTGTGCACATGAGTACCGGTTTACCGTTAGTCCCATAGCCAGACCAGTTTATTCATATATATATTGATTTCATAGTTTGTTATTAATTGTGCTGAGTATTCAGTGACGGTCCTGGCGGAGCACCGTTGATTCCTTTGCACTCACACCTCCCCACTACCCTATTTTTCAAGTGATGGGGTCCCGCATGGAGAGTGAGCCGGATGTGGTGGTGGTCATCAGTCAGGATATTTGTGTTATGTCATGTTTTGAATTGTTTGAATTAATTATGCTTTATTTATGTTTCGCTTATTGTCTGTTTGCCATTGATGTTTGAACATATATTTGCTTCCGCACTCTAGAACTGTATTTCAGAACGTTAGATTATTATTTCAGTATTTTAGAATTTTAGACTAGTCAGTATTTTAGAATTCCAGACTAATGTATGTCAGTAGTTTAGAATTTCAAATTACTATTTCAGTATTTCAGAATTTCAGATTAGTATTTTAATATTCTAGGATTTCAGACTAGTGTTTAAGTATTTCAGAATTTCAGATTAGAATTAAATATTTCAGGATTTCAGACTAGTATTTCAGGAATCCAGACTAGTATTTCAGTATTTCAGAATTTCAGTCTGTGCATGCTTAAATCCAGAGATGTTCATGGCGCCTTAGAGTAATGAATTATACTCAGTTGCATGCCTAGTAGTTTATAGATATTAAAGATTAAAGATTTAAGATTAAAGTTGAGTAGCATCCCGCATATTAAGGTTAAAGTATTTTCGAAAAATTAATATGAGTTTTCAAAAATTAAATAAGTGCTTTCCATTTATAGCGCGAAAAATTTACTCTGATTTTAGTAAGTCTAGGCGGGGTGTTACAGTTGGTATCAGAGCCACTTAGTGGTTCTGTATACTGAAATTTTAGTGAGATGTGACCACACCACGCTCACGCCACGCCGACTCCAAGGTACGTCACATGTACAACTTTTATTAATTGCGAATGCATATTCAATTATAGTCAGATTATTTCAGGGGCGTACGATCTATCCTTCGATTAAGATTTGAGAATTCTAGTCAGAACTCTAGTCAGAACCTAGAAGATTTTAGTGTAACCGGAACTCTAGCCAAGCTAGGTGTTTTCGGAATTCGATAAATTATTAAAGTATAGTGTAGCTATTTATTAATTGGCTATACTGCTTTAGTCAGAATTTCAGCAGAGTCAGTTATTTGTACGCTCTACCGTCGACTTTCCTGAGGGCAGAGTGGAATATAACTCTAGAAAAAACCTCGATTATGTTGTGGGCAAGTACCTTTTTCTACGTATCGAGGATAGTCGTGGTGATATATTAGCGCCATAAGATCGATTTCAAACCTTAGAAATAAGACTGAGTAAATACATTTCAGTAAATTCTGCCAGAAATGGCAGGACCCAACAAGCAATAGCTGATCCAAGATCAACAAGGAGGAGGAAGTGCCAGTGCCAGCGCCTACGCTCGTCACCAGTAGAATTAGAAGTCCAGAAGACTCAAGAAGATGCATGTAGTTTAATTATCTCCATTCCGTGAACTCGCAATACTTTTGTTGCGGGAATTTCTTCATATTTCGAAACCTTCGTTATAATCCCAAGTTGAGACCAAAAATTTCGTTGCATTCCATAATGTAAAGATCGCAAAGAGCGAGTTATTTCTATAATTCGACACTTGCGAAAGTTAGATTATTGCATCGATAGATTGCAACACATAGACAAAACGATGGACTTTCCATTGCTTGAACTATGTAAGCTTTAAGTTAAGTTTTAACTCTAGGGGTTACCTCACTTGAGTTGGCAAGATGCCTTCCAGCTAGTATTATAAGTAATAGATTTTCAGTGTATAAGAGTCATAGATCCGGGTAAGTCCTAGAGGCTTGAAATAAAAGCCATGAGTCCGGGAGAAACCATGGAGGCTTGAAGCTGAACAATAGCAGACATGTTTCATATGAGGTGATCTCTAGTAGTCAAAGAAATAGGAGGCCCAGTTTAAAGGAAGCTAGAGCGAGGAATTGCACATCGAGCCATGCTTTGACATCGAGTCGACTTACTCATTCGTCTTGAAAGAGAGCCATCACCCAAGGAAGTTTCAATAGTGTGAGAATACTCAAACGACAGTTCGTAGAGAATTTAATGAAGCCGAGTGGGAGTTCGCAACCACCATGATTCAAGAAGGAGAACCAACTTCCGCACACGTGGAAGTCGAGATAGCATGTTTAAGAAGACGAAGACTTATAATCTAGCATACCTGTGTCGAATGCCACAACTCTCGAGTTGGAAGTTGTGGGCAGATGGACGATATGTCGATAGAAAAATTCTAGAAGCCATGAAGAGAGAGAACACATCACTGACAACGCCCGAAGAGTTACCTTTGTTCGAAATCACGCGTACGTATTTTTAAAATGTTACCGAGAAGTCCACCTGACCGACAAATGAAATTTGATCGACCTGATGATGGAGAAGGACCCGTGTCAAGAGCGCCAAACCGAGAGACTCCAAAAAGCTACAATAGCTGAAGACCCAGACGCCAAGAAGCTGCAAGATCTAAAGACCAGACGCCAAGAAGCTGCAAGAACGGAAGACCCAAATCCGATCTGTGAATTGTTGGACCAAGAGCATCACCACTAGGGTGTCGCCCCATGGTTCATGAAGGAAGGAGATGTGCACCAATTACCAAAAGTTATGTAGACTCAAGGAGGAGAGTAAGTACTCACCTTTGAGAGTCGAAAAGTTGTCGACCCATGCGGGAAGACAACAAGTTCCAAGATTGAACTTGAAGCTCGGACATCCTCTATGAGAAGTTGAGGAGCCCGAAGCCTCAAGATCAGAAAGCACGAGAAAGTTGAAGTGATGAAGTCATCTCTAAGTACTAGTGGTGTACGACATCACTAGTTTTAGAATAGACGTTGAAGGAAGAAAGAACAGAAAAGCCGCAACATTGAAATTTTAAGTACCCTTGGGTAAATTTGACCCATATAAGTAGTGAGACCCTCGATTTGTATCAAGAAGAAGTTAGATCCAGTAGTAGTGCACCGAGTTAACCCAGCGTCGCAGTACTGTTAAGCCACTAGCATAAGACGTGGATACGACTGTGTTATAACTGCAGGCAATACTGACGTCGCAGGTACAACGCACGCAGGTATAGCATGCAGGTGTTTCGCGCCCGTGGGCCCCGGGTAGTGGGTAAGCCGCATGCAACGTACCGTGTGAAACGTACCGCATCGTCAGGAGCCGGGTCACAGCTAGTCGAAGCACAATTGCTAGTTGTCCTCATCAATATTACAGATGGATGGATGATCAGAATTCTCAGATGTTTGCGTTTTGAATGACAAATTCGTTCGAAAGAGCGATTTGCTACTAAGATAGTTAGTAAATGTCGATTGACATGACATCGTACAATTTAGTACGGACACGTGTATATCGCTGACGTACAAGAAAGAAATAGCGAGAGAAAGATCCTCGGTCAATAGTAAACTGACAGACAATAGGGAAGAGATCAGCGATCCATGCTAAGACTGAGGCAACCCTGAACCGACGAAAGTCGCATACAGACCAGCCACATAAAGACTTTGAGACCAGTGTGAACGACAAGATGACCCCGAGGGTCACAATTGCAGATGAGCAACAGTTTAGTTAGCCCAGTCATTCTCAACATATAGCCGAGACGGCGAGCTAAGCCTAACAGTTGAGGCTTTGCCGCCGGAATTCTCAGGAAATGTTGAGCGATTCTTCCCCACGTCTCGAATTCGAGAAGATGTGCTCGAGCTTGAACACGTGGAATCCTTAGATGAGTCTCAAGTTGATCCGAGTTGACCCGTGAGATAATACCTATGGTCGTCGTGTGGCGGAAGGTACGCTAGTCAGAGAGTCGAGAAGTAGGTCTCTCTGAGTCCAGGAGTACCGCCGTAGCTAGGGCGATGCTGCGAAGTGTATCGATGAGCTTCTTTTGAAATTCCCCAGTATAGTTTTTAAGTTTTGTCTTGGGTTTTATCTAAGGCACATAGTGAGATTTTAGCGAGTCGCCATGACAAACTAGTACCAGCAAGACCGGCCGATGCCGGAATAGACCTATTACAATATCCAGACAGAGACCCAGTTCTCGAACTTGGGTTAACGGTGTATAACAGCCATAAGGTCGGGTAAATTATAGAGTCTTGAAATAAGAGTCACTTGTCCGAATATACCTGGGGGCTTGATACCGGAGTTGCCATGGCATAGCCGACATCAATAGCAGGAGGAAGAAAAAATTCAGAGTTAGAAGTCCTAGATTTTAGATTCATTTTTATATGGCCTTAAAGTTTAGAGTTTTGACATATACCTTCGTGTAGCATTTCTGAGTTCGTGGAAAAAGTGCTTGGTTGGCCAGCAAGTGAAGGCTGAGCACAAGTTTCCACCCCAGTTTCGTGCAACCACTAGAGCTCGTTGTGAAAGTGGAAGCACGTTACCATGGATTTCGTTACGGGACTACTCAAATCGAAAGAGGAGCTCGATGTGGTTTGGGTAGTTGTGGACCGACTGGTGAAGTCGACCCGCTTTTTACCGTGAGGATGACGATGACCATGGAGCAGATTGCCAGTATTTACATCTGTGGGATTGCTCGATTCCACGAAGTAGCCGAGACCATAGTGTCAGACCGAAACCCCCCATTTCATAGGCTCATTCGAGATCCTCGATCGAGTGGGCGAGGTAGTATACCGTTTGGCGTTGCCACCAGAGTTTTCGGTTGTGCGCAACGTCTTTCATGAGTCGATGTTGAGAAATTACATGCATGATCCAGGACATGTGTTGAATTTTAGCAAGCTCGAAGTCGGGCAAAACCTGACTTACGAGGAGAAACCGATAGCGATTTGGACGGAAAGGTCCAACGGCTGAGGAATAAAGATGTGTCTCTAGCCCGAGTTCGTTAGAGCCGCCACGGCAAGGCCGAGGCCACTTAGGAGCGAGAATGAGATTCGCGCTCGTTATCTAGAGTTTTAGTTCTGACTAGTAATATGTACTTTTCGATTCCTAGTTTCTAGTCGAGTCGGACTTATGTTTAGTTTTAGCATTTCCGAGGACGGAAATATTTTAAGGAGGATGGATTGTAACGTCCAGATTTTTACTTACTATTTATGGAGCTCGACTATATTTCCACAAATATTAAGTTTCTAAATTTGATGCATTTATTATATTTATTTGCATTAAATTACATAATTAGTATTAAAGTCTAAGCCATAAGTAGATCGTTCGAATAATTTGATTATTTCGAGCCCAATTAATTTTGAGAATCCAAGTAATTATAGTCGGTCCATTTTTAATTCGAGTAGTCGAATTAATTTTCAAGACCAAGCGATATTTTAAATATCGAGCCCTCGTAGTATTTTAATTCCGGGCCCAATATTTAATTTCGGCCCAAGTCAAAATTATTACTACAAGCCGTCACATTTTATTTAACCGGTTAATTTAATTAGTTCGAGTTCGACTAATTTTATTAACCAGGCATTTAAATTTCCTAGTCACTATCCGAATTAATCGAGCCCGAGTGTTAGGATTTTTGCTAGCCCGATTACATAACATTTTTTATGAGCCCGACTTTAGTAATTGTTAGGCCCGATTTTTAGGCCCAACAAGAACAAAACCCTAAGCTCCCCTACACCTTCTATAAATAAATTGTCTCCCATTTTCCAACAACAAAAACCCTAGCCTCTCTTTCTCCCTACAACTACTATTTATCTTCTTCTACCCTCACATTTAAGCTCAATTTTTCAAGATCTAGCTCAATATATTAAAGATGTCTTAGCTCTTCTTCAAGATATAGCTTTAAATCCTTAAGATCTACCTCCCAAAACCCAAGAACATAAGAAATTTCTTCTCTTTCTGCCATGGCTTTAGCTTTTCCGGAGACCCACTTCTTTTCCTGCCACAGCCTTGCCGGCGACGAGCAGCCACGACCTCGGCTCGACCCTCCCAGCTCACGCCGCCAACTTCAGCCCAAACTCAGCCCCATCGCACGTCACTCGCGAGCTCCACCTGCAGCTCACCTCCGCAGCCCGAGCTCCACCTCCAACCTCAGCCACGCGTTTTCCGGCGAGCCAGAGCCACCGTCGTCCTCCCTTTTCGACGACCTCAACAGTCATCTTCCTCATCCCGCTACCCATTTCTCCGGCGCGACTAAGGCCCGAATCGTGAGCCCGGTCGAGCCTGCTCCATTCCCAGCGCAGCACCACCCTAGCTCGCGTCTTTCTGGCGACTTCCCACAACTAGGCCGCAGCTCCACTGTGAGTACGTCGCAGCACCCTCCTCGCGTCCGTACAACCGAGCTGTGCGACCCCCAACAAGCCACCACGAGCCCAGCGGCGAACCACACCCGACCAGCAGCACTCTCGGCCATTTCCAACTCAAGACCCGCGTCCAGCACCCCAGGTTTGACCCCGAACAGCACCAGAACTGACCCGGTTGCACCAGATCCGGGTTGTGCTGCCCCTAGTCGAACCGATTCGCTTTTTGACTCTTGTTCTTAGCTCGATCTCTTATTGACCCGCCGTTTTCACTCGATTTAAGGTATAATAACTCGAACTCGGTTTTGATGGCTTAGATATGATAATTGAGATGAAATAAAGATGTGAATTTGATGATTTGAGCGAAAATTGAATTATCGGGATTTTTACGAGCTTGGACCGATCGATTTTTCGATCTCTTTATACATAAGTGATAAAATAATTATTTAAATTTGATAAATAATAATTAATTGTCTTGAGGCTTAGGTAAAAATTTGAGAATTTTCAGGGTTCGTTTGATAGGCGAACCGATTTTATGTGTACTTGACCGGTTGTAGCGATTACTAGTTAATTGGGTTAGGAGTTGAACTTGGACTTGATTTGTTGACCGTAGACCATACATATATTGAGGATGTTATGTTTCGATTTGCGTAAATTTTGGATGTTGTTTGACTTAGTTATAAAAATCGAGACTTTAGACGTTAATGCGGTAAAAATAAAATATTCGTTTGATTGAGATTTTAGCTGCAGTGTGGATTATAGATTTATTATAAATCACATAGAATATATATATATATATATATATATATATATAAATTATCGGCCTTAAATGAGTTAGGATTTTCGAGAATCAAAACCCTAGTTTTATCCGGTTCCGGTAACCGAGTATTTTTCTGGATCCGACTATAAATGATTGAACCCTAGTACCGCCTAAATAATTATTAACCGTCGTATCGTCAATTCGTAATGCGTATCGTCGTCTCGCGCACGTGACCGTATCTCGTCCGACCGTTGGAGCCGAAACGCCGAGTGCGCGTGCCCGTGCACCGAGTCCGAGTCAACCCTCGAGTGCGTGCCCGTGCACCATGTCCATCCGACCTACCGTCTACGCGTCGTTCCGTTAGCCGTGGTCCAAGCACGCCCATGCATCAGTGACCCTGGCATCGTTTCAAGATCGTGCACCGGCTAAGCCGTGTCAGTCGAGTTCGTGTCGGCCCGAGTTGCCACGCCGAACTCGGACCACGGTCAAACCGAGCTGCACATAGTCAAACGTATGACCGACCAACTCCGAGTGAGTTGTCGGTCAAGTTCAATTAAACCGGTCCGGTCAGTCCGGACGGTTCGAGATATATTTCAGGTTCAGTCAGATTAAGATTTCAGATATATTTAAGATTTCATATATAGTTAAGATTTCAGATATAGTTAAGATTCCAGATAGATTAAAGATCCAGATATATTTTAGATTTCAGTCAGATTTTAGTTCCAGACTTAGAAATATTTCAGATAACTCTAGAATACCTCAAAGACAATAATATTTTCAAAATCAGCTCGTAAATCCCTAAAATTATTTTTAAAGCAGAGTGAACGAACCTAGACAAATAAGATATTAAAGACTCGAGTTTTATTCTGATCCTAGTACTTAGAATATTTCGCTCGTAATTTTTGTAGCTTGAGGAAGTCGAGCCTCCATCAGCTACCCATTTCAGATATTTCAGCATTTGCATTCGCCACTTTCCAGGTGGGGACCATGTACTGTGTATTTCATCGCTTTTAATAATTTACCATGTCTGAGATCTATATGTGATTAAATTGAAGGATCGAGACGGATGAGTGATCCCGTCTTGGTCAATATTTCAGTATTTCAGTTATGACTTGGATGTGTGTGATTAGGGCCCGTCCTAAGTCTAGCGTCCAGATGGGGTGATTAGTGCCTTTCCTGGATTTCTGTGGGAGGGGACCCCCAGAGTGTGCACATGAGTACCGGTTTACCGTTAGTCCCATAGCCAGACCAGTTTATTCATATATATGTTGATTTCATAGTTTGTTATTAATTGTGCTGAGTATTCAGTGTCGGTCCTGACAGAGCACCGTTGATTCCTTTGTGCTCACGCCTCCCCACTACCCTATTTTTCAGGTGATGGAGTCCCGCGTGGAGCGTGAGCCGGATGTGGTGGTGGTCATCCGTCAGTATATTTGTGTTATGTCATATTTTGAATTGTTTGAATTAATTATGCTTTATTTATGTTTCGCTTATTGTCTGTTTGCCATTGATGTTTGAACATATATTTGCTTCCGCACTCTAGAACTGTATTTCATAACTTTAGATTATTATTTTAGCATTTTAGAATTTCAGACAAGTCAGTATTTTAGAATTCCAGAGTAATATTCAGATTAGTATGTCAGTAGTTCAGAATTTCAAATTACTATTTCAGTATTTCAGAATTTCAGATTAGTATTTTAATATTCCAGGATTTCAGACTAGTGTTTAAGTATTTCAGAATTTCAGATTAGAATTAAATATTTCAGGATTTCAGACTAGTATTTCAGGATTCCAGACTAGTATTTCAGTATTTCAGAATTTCAGTCTATGCATGCTTAAATCCTGAGATATTCATGGCGCCTTAGAGTAATGAATTATACTCGGTTGCATGCCTAGTAGTTTATAGATATTAAAGATTAAAGATTTAAGATTAAAGTTGAGTAGCATCCCGCATATTAAGGTTAAAGTATTTTCAAAAAATTAATATGAGTTTTCAAAAATTAAATAAGTGCTTTCCATTTATAGCGCGAAAAATTTACTCTGATTTTAGTAAGTTTAGGCGGGGTGTTACACCTTATAATATATTTTTCATACCAATGTTGTACATATATTTTATCAAGTAAGAAATATAAATAAAAGTATAAACAGAATCCAAATATCACAATTGTGGTTAGATATACTCAAATAATAAATATACTCAAATAGAAAGAAGTTGGTTCCAACCGCTTAGAGCTGAGCTATAAATAAAAATGCAACATATACTGAAATTATACTGAATATAACGCAACATATACTGAAAATATTCTTAACCCATACCTGCAACTGGAAATACTTCCGGATCGAGGAGGACGACCAGAGGAAGCCATCATCGTCGCTGGCGCCCGATGAGGAAGTCTTTCACCCTACCTCCGATCAGTCGGGTCCGTTGCGTTGTCGTTCTCCAACGTCACCGTGAACGGTTTTAATTTCTCAGGCATCTTCTCCATCCACGACCTCGGCATTGGACATTTGGGATTATGAGTCTGGGACTGAATCTTGGAGCTGATCGTCTTTGTGACGCGGCTAGCCTTGTAGAACATGGTGGTCGAATTCAATGTTGAGGTTTTTTTTTTTTT
>CACSLK010028053.1:3967584-3981983 GCA_902706635.1 Striga hermonthica | reverse complement strand
TTTTTTTTTTTACTGATGCAATCGTTAACAAATTTTTTTAATTAATCATTAGGCATGCAAAAATTATGGAGGTAGACATTTCATGTATAGAAACAAACTTGGCAAAACTCTAATTATTTGATAGATAAGTAATATCGATGCAAATAAATATTTTCAAAAGTAATAGTGCAAATATTTTCAATTCATATAGCATGTATGCAAATTAGCATATATCAAAGTTATTGCTTTACTCAAGAGCGCTTGGATGAGATGACTTGAGTCTCTTCCAGCTTAACCAGTGGTCTCGAGTTCGAGCCCTGGGAATGCAGCAGTGGTAAAACTCTTGAGGGAGAGCTTTGCCGCCCTTGTGGTCCTACCCGGCTCGATTCCGGATTAGTCGGTTCCCCTGTGGATCCGAAAACCGGAAGGTCCTTGTACCAAAAAAAAAGTTATTGCTTTTCTATGTAACGGGTCAAAATTTTCATCATTTGCAATCGAAATAAGTGAAGAACATAAGTTTGTAAATTTACTGATGACGAGTCATATTAATAATGATTGTTGCAATTTCGCATTAGATGAAGAGTATTTATTTGGCCAATGATATTATTTCAATAACTGCGAGATATATATTGACACGTTATAAAAAAGTTAATAATTTGTAGAATTAACATATCATTATTTACATGCATACAAAAAACACCATTCGCAATATATTCGACATAATTTTATTAACAATGTTAATTGAATCTTATTGATCAAGACCTAAATTCATCTTCTTCTTTTTTATACTCGTTTCTTTCATCTTATTTTCCCAACTTTTAGTACATTTTTTCATTTTGTTGAGACCAAACTCAAGTTCATTCCCTACAATGGAATGCGTATTCCACGATATATGCATAGCATTTTGTAGAAAGAAAAGGGTAAAAATTATAAATATAACATAGATGGGGAGATTTATGGTTCATAGGGGGTACTTTAATGACATTTTAAATAGTGGGGAGAAGACTAGAGGAATTCAGACAAGGATTGCTAGCTTTAATCGTTTTAGGAGGTTCTTGCATATTTTGGGTGAGGTTGAGTGTCCTAGTAGAGGGTCTTTCTTCACCTGGATATGAGAGGAGATGAGTTTGTGGCTGAAATGCTAGATAGGGTCTGTATATTCCCTGATTGGTTTCTCAAATCCCCTGAGTCTTATGTTTTAAATATGCCTTTGATTTCATCTAATCACAGTATGATGTTATTTGAGAATGAAAGGGAAAAAGAGGTGGGAAAGAGGAGGTTTTTCTTTGATAGTAGATGGACAAAGTTAGAGGGATTTGAAGAAAGTGTTCAAAAAATTTGGAGTGTAGAAGTTAGGGGTGTTGATCTATACAAGATTCAAAAAAAGCTGAAAATGACAAGTGGGGCTTAATAGGTTGGGTAAATGGTCAGGTTACTAACTCTGAATCCAAGATTAGAGTGTGTAATGCCAAGTTGTCTCTTTTGGGGCAACAGGGTGTGCTATTGGGATGAATGGTTGGAATGTACGAAGGAGATGCATCATGCTTACAAAGATTAGGAGTTGTTTTTGAAACAGAAGGCTAGGATTAGATGGCTTATGGAAGAGGACAAAAAACTAGGTTTTTTTGGGCTTGTGTAAGAAGTAAGAGGCATAGAAATAGTCTGGATAATCTGTGTAGGAGGAATGGAGAGCCATGTCATAATAGAAATGAAATATTAGAAGAACTAGTGGATTTCTTTAGGAAGTTGTTTCAATCCGAGAAGCATGTGTTTGATGAGTCTGTCTTGAAATGTATCCCAAGAATTATTTCCCCTGCGAACTAAAATCTCACAGCTGAGGTGACTGCAAAGAAAATTAAGCAAGCCTTGTGGTCCATGGACCCAACAAAGCTTCAAGTATTGATGGCTTCTAAACCTTTTTTTCAGTCTGCTTGGTCTATTATTAAGTCTAATCATTGCCTTGTTATGTCTAACTTTTTCAGTGTTGGGAGTGTTTATAAAGCCACAAATCATACTATACTTACTCTTATTCCTAAAGTTAAAAATCCAAAAAAAATTGTAGACAATAGGCCTTTTAGTCCGTGTACGGTTACTTATAGATTAATTGCTAAGATTTTGGCTAACAGGATTAAGGATATGCTTAAGTTTGCATTTCTCAATCCCAGTCTAGTTTTGTGTCTGATAGGCAAATCCTAGATAATGTTATTATAGTTAATGAGTGTATTCACTATTTAAACAGTAGAAAAAAAAAAAGTAAAAAAGTGTTTTATGGATTTAAAAATTGATATGGATTGAGTGGAGTTTTTTTATGTGATGCTTTTCTGAGATGGATTTAGGCTTGTATTAGTTCTTTTTCTTTCTTTTTTAATCTAAGTGGTCAGTCCTTGGGTAGTGTTGTTACTTGTAGGGGATTAAGGCAAGGCATCCCATGTCCTCTACTCTCTGCCTGTTTATCATTGTTTCTTAGGCTTTGTCAAATTTGATTGATCAAGCTACTCTGATTTTGTCTTTTAGTGGCCTCAAATTAGCAAGACTGCTCCTTTTATACCCAATCTTTTCTTTGCTGGTGATGCCTTGATATTCTGCAAGATGATGTTGTTCATGCCAATATTCTTCTGGGTATTTTGAGAAAGTTGGCCTAACTGTGAATCTTCACAAGTCTAGTATTTTCTTTTCAAAAAAAGCCCCTGAGCAAACTATGTCTGAAATTTGTAAACTCATTGAAGGGATTGCAGTTGCCAAATGCTCAAGGTATTTGAGACTTTCTTTCGGTATTGGAAGATCAAAGAGGGAGACTTTTGCATTTGTCAAAGAGTGTATAGAGCCTAAGATCAGTAGTTGAAAAATCAAGCTTTTAAGTGAAGTTGGGAGGAAATTTTGATTAAAACTGAGTCGAGTGTTTTGCCTATTTATGTTATATATGTTTTTAGGTTACTTGTTGCATTATGTAAAGAGATTTGTATGTCTATGTCTGATTTTTTGTGGGGTTTCAAGGAGGATGAAAGTAGGAGAGTGCATTGGGTTAAGTGGGGGAATTTAGCTCAGTCAAAGGTGGATGGGGAGATGGGTTTGAGAGAAATAGGGGACATAAATGAGGCTTTAATCCTTAAGCAGCTTTGGAGGATTTTAACCAAGTCTAATACCCTGATGAGTAGGGTTGTTAGGGGCAAGTATTTTTATAAGCAAAAGTTGTTTGAGGTTAAAAAAAGAGCAGTGATTCTTGGTTGTGGAAGTGTTGACTTGATTCTAGAAAGTATTTAAGGCTAGGGATTAGAATTCAGGTAGGATATGGTTGTTCTATTGGCATTTGGAATTCTCCATGGATTCTAAACTCACAAATTTTATAGTTATCTGTCATTTCCTAGAGGATAAGTGGAACATTTTGAAAGTAAATGATCTAATAGAGCCTGGGAAAAAGATGGGACAATGAGCTAATCAATCAAAAATTCCATTCAAATGATGCTGCAAATATTTTGAAGATCCCTATCAGCCAATATGGGATTAAGGACAAGCTAATCTGGCATCCAAGCAGGAAAGGTAACTTCACTGCGAAGGAAGCTTACCAAATATTTAGAAAAGAAAATGGATAGAGTGTATGCAAGCTGAATCCAGTGAAGGAAGGAAGAATAAGGCAAGAATGTGGGCAAAAACTTAGAAGTTGTTGATAAAAAAACAAGGTGAAGAATCTCTTGTGGAGGTGTTGGCACAATTGTCTGGATACAAAGTTTAATCGAGCAAGAAGAGGAGGGGACTCTGATGTGATATGCTGTTGGTGTGGGAGTGAAACAGAGAATGTGAAGCATATATTGTTTAGATGTAAAAAGGCTCAAAAGGCCTGGAAACTAGCAGGAAACTAATGGGACAAGCTTCAATGTCCAGGGGCTAATTTCCAAGAGTGGTGGGAGGAGGTGCGCAAAGTGAAGGGGACAAATAGGGATATGGACAGAATCTTCTTGTCTTCTTATCTAATATGGCAGTTATGGAAGACAATGAATAACTGAATATTTAGGAAGGTGAAAGTATCTGAGCAGCGGTTGGTAGAGGAAGCTAAATTTGAGTGGATGGAGTTTGATGGCTCCAAGGAAATAGTTTGCAAGTAAAAAACGAGAGGGAAAATGAAGAAGATGTGAGAGGTGAAACTGAAAGAGTGGCTAAGAGACTGGCTTTTATTGGAGACTTTGAAGTAGCAAGGTAATCTGTGGCTAGGGGTGTTGTGCAGCATTCAGTGAAAGAGGATCTCCTGCAAATCAGAGATTTGTTGGGAGCTGGAGTCAAGATGGGGTGGCAAGAGGTGTATGTAGTTGTGAAGAACAATCTGGTGGCTAGTCAGCTCAATAACTTACTGTTTTTTTCTTCTGCTTTTGTTGTAGTATTGGAGGTCATTTTTGTTTTGCTTAGACAGTTTCAGACTTGGTTATTTGTTTCTCTTGTTTAGCTTGTTTGTGTTGTGGTTTTTCTTACCTTGTTGGGTCCTTTAGGGGAAATCTTTGTGCATCTCTTTCTTTGTTTAGTTCTCATTCTAGTGTTTCACTAGTTTGAGGAGGAGACTTGTAGCCTGTTGGTTGCTCGAGTGTGTACAGTTGAGTTTTTTGTTATATAAGTTTATGTTTGACAACATAGATGTGTCATTGTTATCATTGTACTAAAACACGGTCTAAGCGGTCGAACAACGCCTAGCTTGATTTGCATGAATTAGCTGAAAAATTGGTCAAGCGGCTAGGTGACGCCTAGACGGGTTCGGCGACAATTTTTTACTTTTTTTTAGTACTTGGCTACCGGTCACCGGCGAAGTATGAATTTATTATAAGTTGAACAGATAATTTTATTGTGTAAGTAGTGAAAATACAGATAGGGAGGCTGCTACTGTGATGCCTTCTTTTGCAACTAAGAATTAGAGCAGAGAGATGACGAATAAATAAATAAGTTATTTAATCTTAATTTCTAGGCATCTCATGCCCCGCCTAGGCGCTAGGCTCTGGTCGAGCACTTAGTGGACACCTGACAACTTCTAGAACATTGATTGCTAGTCGCATACGGGGCTTCATGAAGGTTCTTGAAGACAACGATTAATTCTCACTTATTCGAGGCCTCCTTGTTGGGATTAATCTCATCAGAAAATCATCTCTTTAACTCAAGAGCATTCATATTGAAGAAACGAGAATCATAATAGATAGCGGAAGTGTACCTTATGTAAACCTATGGATCCGATCACCAAAAATGGTACATCAGACATGAACATGTCCTCGATAAAAAACGAGGTCAGTGTTATAGTCTTCGTCAATTAAATTATCTTATTCCTCAAATGGGACCATCGTTCTCAATTCTGATGGAGAGAAAAGAGAACTGTATTTGATTTAGTACATTGGGACCAGAACGCCACCCATTTTTATTTTACTATAATAATACCATGTATTCACTCTGTCAACTCATATAAGTTTCGTACTTTGCAAACCCTACTTAATTTAGGCCACTCAATTGAGTCTATTAGTTAATTGAATAGCTAATATAATCATATATAGTATGGTGTCCGTAATTATATTATCAATAGAAAATTAAAATATTTCCTACGTTATCACTTACATTTTTAATTTGATTATACTCCTATCATCACCACATAAATTCTATTTAGAGACCAAATAAATCACATCAAGGGGCTCGATCTAATGCATATAGAGCTGCTGACAAACATTTCATATACTGATTTAGACAAGTCAAATAGATTAAACTTCAAATTTCAATGCCATTTACTTTAATTTATGATTAATTACACTAGTATATTGAAGCAAACGAACCTAAAATAATAATGAAACTAGTACAACACCCGTGTATTATACGGGTGCTTGTTAAAAATTATTCTTAAATTTTAAAATTAATGAGAAAACTATATTAAATTTAGTTTACTTTTTTACAAAAAAAAATATATATTACTATGTATTTTAGAATGATATGTGTTACTTATGACTTACATGTGTTATATTATATTAGTTTTCATAACTTATATCATATAACTACTTGAAATATAAATATATTAGTTGATAAATAATTTTATTTTCTAATTAATATTAAAAATAATTTTATTACTGTTATAAAGATAAATATATGTTATTTTTTTATACATACAATATGGATGTTAAATTGAAACTCATCAAAAGAAGATTAATTTGATATATTTCATATGTAAAACTGATAAAAAAATACAAAAGTTATTAACTTTTAAAATATATATACAATTCAATAGTTATAATAATAAATGATATTAAAATGCAATTAATACATGTAACATGACCATAAATAATCAACATATTTACGGTTATTTTTGGTTTGAAATTAAATTAAAATTTACCCAAACCTAATAACGAAGCATATAATTTTGCCACATAAGGTTCCGAAGCACCAGAAACGACCACGTAGGCTCAGCGCGTTCTGGATTAATATATAGGGGGATATCCAAAAGGAAAAACAACAAAATTGAGTAAAAAAACAAAAAATTGTTCCAATGACAATGAATTATAACATCCAACTGGGTTGGTTCAATCGGGTTCGAGTTCTTGTGGATGCAGAAAACTCTTGTTGGGAGACTCACCTACCACTGTCAGGTATGTGACCTGAGTCAATTAACAGATTAGTCGTGACATAGCTCCAAATACCGTGACGGCCTAAAAAAAATGGGGTATTAGTTTAGTTGGAGAAACCAAAATAATACCTAAAAAAGCAGTACCAAAAGTTCCAATATTTTAAAAATGACGAGGATCACAACATTTGTGAGCATATGAATAAAATCATATCTTTTTTCTTTTCTTTTTCCTGTTCTCTCTTTTGTTTCTTTGTATGAAGTAAAATAAAAGTGAAGATATTCCAAGAAGCCAACTCGAGCTTAGCTGGACATAATCCCAGCCATTGATTTCGAACTGAACTCAACTTTAATGTATATAAATGCATCTCATTTTCATGTCATGTAATTACTTAATTACAGTGATAATTAAGGAAAACAAAAAAAGTGTTTTTACATATCGTTGAAGGCATCGGAGCTAACAATTGGCTTCTTAGCATTATTGTCGATGAAGGATATGGAATAAAATCAATGGGACAAAAGACATATCTACGTTTTCTCATTTGATTAGATTATAAAAAATCGTCCAAATCTCTAAGTTTTTGATGGGCACAAAGAAGCACACATGATTAAACCCTTCATCACTTTCTTATTTGAAATAATGATTATGATGCTCTCCCCCACAATTTTTGACCCTCTTCAAAAAAAAAATAATAATAATAATAATTTTATTTAATTATTGAATTTTGTTGAGGCAGAATCTTAAAAGATAAAATCAAATCTACTCCCAAAAATACATCTCCCAGATCCCCTTTCTATGCATTTCGTCCGGCTTCAATTTCTCACCGCGGGGCCCTCCCGTCGGCATTTTTCGCGGCGACCCCAACCTGATTCGAGTCGGCGGTGGAGGACTGGCGTTTCTTACAGTTTCGTGTCCGATGTCGCGGTCTTTGGGTCTTGGGTTGCCAGTCAACTGGCGGGGAGAGATTATTCTAGTATTTTCTTTGTGTTATTAGTGTTTTCGTTGTGTTGTTAGTATCTTTTTCGATTTATTTGTTGTGTGTGGTGTGCATTCTCCTTTTGGGAACTGAATTCTCCTGCTAAGAGCTTGTGATTGTGTTGTGCGTATTCGACTAGACTACCATTCGGATTGTCCTCCCATGGATTTCAGCTGTGTAGCTACTCTTTCCGGCTGTTACCTGTTGTTATCCGATTGTAAATATGTACTATATTTATGAAATTAATTCAAAGACTCCATTTCTATTTAACATTTTTTTTTTTCCCCGCAAGAACCTAAAAAAGTCCACTAAACGTATCAATTATGGTAGGGCCATAATTAAATAACATGATCTCCAAAACCATGCATATAAATCTTCATTATGATATTTAAAGTTGGATAATCATATAAAAAGAGAGAATGAGAGATCCGTAGACATGACGTTTACAATGATTGTGTCATTTATATATCTTTGAAGAAAATCATAAAACACGCGTTTTATCGAATTTTTCTTTGCTAATGACAGTACCGACAAACACGCTTAATATTCAAACATCATATCGGGTTTGTGGGTTGAAAAGTTTGATGATAGTTTGATTATTTCTTTTTAATTTTCTTCATAATTTTGGTTGTGGGGAAGGAGGCGCCTAACAATTCCAACAAAGCGTGATCAAATCAAGGTTTGCGTCACTAAAAATCATATTTGTTCAAACGTTACAAAATGGAACACGCTTTCACATATTTTACCCCGAAAATAAATTATTCATCAAATAGTTAGATAGTTACAAATTAAACTTACATTAACCGAAACGATAGAGATATACTATAACAAAAATCACACATCGTGCTAAAAAGAGAGCAGCCAATAGCTGAATGTACAATCAAGGCCCAAAAGATTGGGATGGCGGGTTCGAAGATCGCATGGAACCTGCTAGCAACGCTAGAAAACAAACTCGTAACTACACTAAAAAACGACTGAAACAGAAGTAAATAAATAAGATTTAGAGAATTTTTTTTTTTTATACACGATATTAGAAGTTCAATGGTTCACTGGTCGACCTAGCGGTTGAACCTAGTTGAATCGGTATTTATTCAACAATATTTTTCAATATTTTATATAACACTTTCAATAATAAATTATATATATATAAAAAGACATCGTTAATTAAATATTTAGATAATTTATAACACATAAATGTAAAAACTACTTTATACAATAATCTATACACATCCAAATATTTAAATATATATTGTTTAAATTAAAATATGAAAATTGATTCAAATAAAATTGAACCGGTCCAACCGACATCGTTTTGAATGAGATATGTGCTTTAGTCAAGTATGTGTGATTGCAGTTTATTCATTTATGAGAGCACAAGTTCTTTTATTTTACATTGTAGATAATGTAGTTCAATGTATCGAACAAAAAGATCAAATTATCAGTTCCTTGTAAAATAAAAATAAATGTTCACAACCTAGATGGGAGTGAACTATCTACCGTAAAATAGGGTAGTGTGATTTTGAGTTAGTCGATATTTGACTAAGGAATTACTGATGGCGATGAGATCGCCTTAGCATATCTGGCAAGGTTTGACGCCTTCGGATTTAGAAGATATATTATTGCCATTATTATTTACCTTATTTCATTTATCTTATTTGATTAGGAGAATAATTAATGTCTTGCCAAGCAAGATAAGTACTAGGATTAGGATTATATTTATTGAGTGTATCTCCTTCATTATCTCTTGAGTTTTTACTCTCTTTTTCCCATTGTGCGCTCATGTCTACGTCAGTTGTTATCAACAGTCAGCACGGTTCAAGATGCCGCCAAAAAGAAACGACAACGACCGACGTGATGCCCATCTCGAGGATTTGGACCGACAGACGAATGATCTTGGTTTCCAAATTGAACGAGTTGATCGCCGGATGGAGGGACTTTCTGAGGGGATCTAAGAAATCCGACTAGCCATACGTACCATGATGGCAGGAACAAATGGACCGCGATCAGGCCGACCAAGGTGGTTGCGGGGGTATATCGGAGGACGTGTCGGAAGAGGGCGTGACGGGGTGCCCCGTCACCGTTCGCCACCTCTAATGCATGGCCATGATAGTGGCGAAGAAACCCTTTCGAGTGGCGTGGTGGCAGGCTGCGATGTTTTTCCTATGGTGAACTGGGACACCGGCAGTCGGCATGCACTCGAACGGGTGGCGTACGGACTATGTTTGTTGACGGGTTCGGCGAGCAGGAGGACCAGCCCGCATATAATGGCCACTGATTTTTACGACGACCCTTCAGAGACAGTGGAATATCAACATGGTGATATCAGGACGGCTCTCGTCCTTTTACATTCGTGCTTGACACCGCATATTGATTCTGATGATTCTATTCAGCGACATCATATTTTGAGTCCACATGTACGGTAGACGACCGTGAGTGCCAGTTTATTAATGATTCGGGGTCCTGCGAAAATTGTGGTTACACAGGAGGCTGCAGAGAAACTTCGGTTGACGAGTGAACCGTATTTGCACCCTTATACATTGGTTTAGATACAGCGTGACAATTCTGTTGTCGTCAAATGTCGCGCGTTCCTCTTCTTCTCTATTGATGCATCTTATCGGGATAACGTTTGGTGTGATGTCGTCTCGATGGACGCCTGTCATTTACTATTAGGACGACCATGGAAGTTCGATCAGGCAGCTACTCACGATGGTTGTCTTAATACCTATACTTTCAGTTTTGAGAGTATTAAGATTGTCTTACATCTTGCACCACATCAACCTTTGCCACAACCGACAATGTCTACGGTTTTATTTCTCCCGTGCGTAGCTTTTGTGGAAAAAATGCACAAGGCCCTGTTTGTTCTCTTGTTGTTGAGCTTCAACCCGTCTCTCGAGCGGTCACATCCCGCAGCAATCCGACCTTTATTGGAGGAGTTTCTGGATATCTTCCCCATCGAGTTACCGTCTGGTTAGCCACCTCTTAGATATGTTCAACATCAAATTGATTTGGTGCCCATGGCTGCCCTCTTGAATCGTCCACATTACCGTATGAGTTCGGCCGAGCATGAGAAGCTGCAACGACAAGTGGACAAGCTTCTGCAGCTTGGGATCGTTCGGTATAGTCTTAGCCCGTGTGCCGTTCCGACTTTATTGATACCAAAGAAGGATAGCTCTTGGCATATGTGTGTGGATAGCAGGGCCATCAACAAGATCACTGTTCGTTACCCTTTTTTGATCCTGCGTTTGGATGATCTGTTGTACCAGTTGCATGGCGTTACCGTCTTCACCAAGCTCGACTTACGCAGTGGCTATCATCATATTCGTATTCGGTCAAGGGAAGAGTGGAAGACGACCTTTAAAATTCGTGAGGGCCTCTTCGAGTGGTTAGTTATGTCGTTTGGTTTGTCCAACGCACCGAGCACCTGTTGGGTTCTATTTGGAACATCGGCAATGTGCAGATTCAAATCTATTGAACAATAAATCCCAAAGCAATGCAATCTATAGTTAGGATTAGGACTTACGATTTTAAAATATTTGCTGACTCTGAAACGTTTCTGATTTCCTCTGTAGGAGATAGTCTAAACCGCAGAGTCCGTTGGGCCGCCGGACTTGACTTCATCGGTAATGTGCACATTCAAATTTTTTCATTATGGTGTTGTAGTGATTCTATGGCGACGAGATCGCCTTAGCATATATGGCGAAGTTTGACCGTCTTCGAATTTAGATGTTATTTATTGCCATTGTTATTTATCTTATTTCTATTGTCTTATTTTATTAGGAGAATAATTATATTGTTAGAAGAATAATTAATGTCTGTCCTAGTAATAATATCAGTAATATGATTAGGATTATTTTTATTGGGTCTATCCCCTTCATCATCTCTTGGCTTTTATCGATTGAAATAAATTATCTCTTGAGTTTTTACTCTCTTTTTCCCATCGTACGCTTCTGTCTAGGTCAATTACAATAGTACATCTTGGGTGTATTGGACAACCCTACGGAGGAGAAGATAATTTTATATTGACCGCGTAAATAATCTAGACCTCAGTAATTAATGTGTTCTCCTAATACATAAGGCAATAACGGGCATATGTACTCAACAATTGCTTATTTGATTTACCAAGGGTGATACATGTTCTGTTAGGTTGACATACTCGGTATTCTGGTATGTGGTATTGTTTACATAATGTACTATTGAAATTCACATGTTGTTGGCTTCTTTCTATCACTCGTGATGTCTTCTCTCACTCGGAAGGCCCTTAAGTATGTTAAGTTCTTCAACATTCTTTTATCGCTTTGCATGGTAAGTTGGCTTCTTTCATTAATGGCTAATTTATAAAATATAGCCAGTATCTTGTACGCGGTAGCAATAATAGCCACTATCTTTACGAATTGGCAATATTAGCCAACAACTTTCAAAATTTTGAGATTATTACCCAAATTCAACCAAATTCGACAGATAAATGCAAAATATAGTTAGTATTTATTTACGCAGTGGCAACATTAGCCATCGAATTTGGTCGGACATGGGTAATAACTCCCAAATTTTGAAAGTTGCTGGCTAATATTGCCAATTCGTAAAGATGATGGCTAATATTGCTACCTCGTACAAGATACTGACTATATTTTATCATTAAACCTTCATTAATTCACATGCAGTTGCCCCATAAGAAAGATATCTTGTGGATATCTTCTTGATTTTTCCCTTAAGATAATAAACAAATTAATAACTTCAAATAAATAAAGTTAAAGGAGTAAAATAAAATAATATAACAAAACTTTCCTTTTTATATTGGACAACTCTAGTATCCAAATGTAGGTTACAGCTTCACTGCAGTTTGTCAATTTAATGTCAACCTTCAAATATTTACAGACTTGATGATTTTTTGTTATTATATCAGCAAGATATTTAAGTGGGCTGTGAATTTGAATGTATTTCTATAATATCAAAACTCATTTTTTTAATATTGTATAATTAGACTACCAAATAGTAATATATAGTTGTTGTCAAAAAAAAAAATAATAATAAAATAAATAAATAAATAAAAACTTATAATGTAGCCATTACACCCTACAAAACAAGACCTACCAAAACTATAGGTGTTTTCAAAACTATTATAGGAAAAAAAAAAAATTAATAAAAAATATGTAACTGCTTTTTGAAGGAAAACATAAATATCTTTATGAAATGAATCCTCTTTTAAAAAAAAATGTCGAATTATTTTTATTAAATGTTGGTTGAAACTTTATTAATTGTTTTGCCAACAATTATTAATATATTTATACACACACACTATAAGAAAATGATGAATATGCATTGGAAAAATTCAACGGAAATATATTCCAATTGAATTCTAACGACAATCCCAGTAGATATTCCAATGTTATATTCCATTGTAATTTTCCAATGGATTCCAACGGAAATTTCAATAAAAATATTCTGTTATAATGAGTTTTCTATTAGAATTTCCGTCAAGTTCTGATGATTCTAAGGTCAGATTTTTCAATGGGATGGAAATACAAAATCCAACAGAAATTATATATTGCAACGAAAATTCCTACAGTAAAAAACCTTTGGAAAAATATACGATATTGAATCATCAAGTTCCATCTAATATTCCAACGGAAAACTCATTCGAATGGAATATTTCCGTTGGAATGATTCCAACGAAAGCTATACTATAGGAATATCCGTTGAAATTTTCATTGGAATATATTACGTAGAATTTTTCGTTGGAATATATTTTTTTTTTTTTTTTGTAGTGATATATAATTATATATAGATTACTAAATTAATATTAGACTAATTGAGCTAAACCCAAGGAAGTTAACTTTTTTTGGTAAACGTCAATTTTTGTTGCAGTCAAATTTTGTTGGTTTTTGGATATTTACCTTCTTCATTTCATCCCCATAAATTATAGGAAATGTACAATTTGGACCAAATTACAAAGGGTGGAAACGTGGGAAATATTAGTTATCCACTTGTGGGAAGGCCGACTTTTTCCAAGGCCAGACGTGTCGCCACCGACTGCCGCCGGCGACTGGTGGCCCCCTCCGCCACCAGCGGAGAAAGAGAAAGCTGTAAGTGGGTCCCTTCTCCAGAAAGATTACAAATATAAATATTAGACAAAATACTTCTTTTATACTTACGTTATGATGTAATTTTAAATGATATTATACTATAATACGAGACATGAGGCATTGCAATTTGCATGCAGAGCCTATATTTCCCCTATTTTCTATTCCAGCGCCTTGTTCTGCTTGCTCCAGGGTTTTCGAGGGCGATATTTTCGGTGATCATGCTGTGTCCTGTGCTGGTGTTGTTGGTATCAAACATCGCCACAATCTGGTCCGTGACACTCTTGCTGATATTTGTTATCGATCTGGCATATCTGTTGGCAAGGAGGTTGATATTGGCTTGTGTGATGAGAACGACAAGCCCCTCCGTCCTGCGGATTTGTTGCTTTACTCCTGGGATGGGGGACGTGATGTTTGTGTGGATCTGACAGGGTCCTCTCCTCTGACACTAACCGGGATGACAAACTTTGTGGCTGGTCGAGCAGTTCGAGATGCAACGCAGCGCAAGCACACCAAATATTTGGGTAAGTGCGGAGCAAAAGGGTATGGCTTTCTACCTTTCTATTTCTCGTCCTTTGGGGAACTGGATGATGCGGCTGTTTCTCTACTCCGACGCATTCAAAAGTTTTCCTTAGCCCAAGATATTGGAGCAAAGGCTGCTGCTCACATTTATACTAGAATAGGCTTTGCTATAGCCAAAGGAGTGGGAGCCCAAATTGTATCTCGGCTGCCCACTAATTTCTTGTAAAAATAATAATAATTAGTATTATTATAATAAAAATAATAATAATAATA
>CACSLK010028053.1:3933117-3953278 GCA_902706635.1 Striga hermonthica | reverse complement strand
AGGAAGGAAGGGATGGCAGTGATGTTTGAGTATAAAATTGCGGCGGCGGGATGGATGTCGCTAGAGAATATGGCAATATGAGAAAAAAAGAGAGATGACCGATAAATTTCACTAACCAAAGAATATTCTCAGTATATGTTGTGTTTATACTCTGTATATATTGCGTTTTTATTCACATGACATAATCTAACCACAACTGTGATGTTTAGATTTTGTTTATGCTTTTTGTTTATAGTTTTTACTTAATTTTATACATACAAATTGTACAACACTGATATCATGTAAAACATATTATAAGTGCTCAGAAGGATGTTAAAAAAAAAAAAAAATACATGCTAGATTATAGTTTTTTTTTTTTTTTTTTTTCGCTCAAACAAAATCAGCTTATGTTTGGTTTATAACTTGTAACTATATTATATAACATATAAGTAGATATGTATACAATTTGCATCTCCGTGAATATATACAACTTACGTCTTCGTAATATACAACGCAAAAGCGGCTAGGATAATTTTAGTTTATGTTGCGTTTACAGTCAATATATGTCAATTGTAATAAAAAGAGGTCAAAGCATAACGACAAGCTTCATAATCTTGAGCAAGACGTGCGTCATAATAATTTTAGCTTATGTTGCGTTTACACTCAATATATTTTCAATATATGTTTGTTTTTTTTCTTCTGCATGTGTTTAATATAGTTGAAACGCATAGTAATTTTTCATAACCACGAACATCATAAATCTTGATTTTTCTTGTGCATGTGTTTAAAAACATAGTCGAAATTTAATTTATATTATTCAAGTAAGAAATTGTTGAAATATATTTGTTGATGATCGTTTTATTTTATTTTATTTTTGGTATAATATTCAGGTACTTGGCTCTGAGTACGCATCAAGTGGCAAACTAACAAAAAAAATCAAATATTTTCTCCTTTGTGGTCATGCTATTGGAACTTATAATCGGCTGCTGACCTGTGGATCCAACTTTTATCCGTTGTGTTCCTTCTTTGTCCATTTATCATTTTTCACCATGGAAACCTTCAGAAAAAATAGTTAGATAAGTGTAGACGACGTAGTTTAGGAAGAAGAAGTCTTTGCTGTAAATCCTAGTTGCATTGGCCGAACACTTATTTGAATGAAAAAGTTCGGATGAAAAGTGAGATGCTCTATTGAAGGTTCATGATTTGACTGAGTGAACTTTCGTTGTTTACTGTTTAAGCGCGATTCTCTATATCTCCCCAAAATTTTACATTAAATGTATACAACTTATGGGTTCTTCATAATCTCGTTTTTCTCGATTGTAATTAAGGGTAAATATTTGCTGCTGGTGGCTTCACTTTTCTCTTTTCTCCTGCATTTATCGATGTGGTGTTCAGATCATGAGCTTACTCAAGTGCTGAGTTTTACTTTAATATGGGCAACAACTTTGGACACCTTCAAAGATTATATTGTTGTCCGAAGACCTGATAGTTTGGCCTGCTTTATGTTATACCGTCTCATATAAAAGCATTTGCATTCGAGTTTTAACTGGCCGAATTCGTGTGAGTCATCAAATAGAAATGCGATGACAAGAGATCGCGACTCGTGTAAATTTCGTCATTTCTGGCAGAAGTATACTGGAGCTAGCTACACTACCAAGTTCGAAGACGGGCGAAAAAGAAAGCAGATACAGTAACGCGAACAAACAGATTTACAGATACCGCCCGAAAAACGAAAGAAAGAGTAACAAAAAGAAAACGAACCAAAAAATCCCGACTGAAATGGCTTTGACGAGCCTTGAGCTGTTACAGCAGAAGGTACTGCTACTCTACAGTTGTGATGTTGTGTTGTTCGCATACTCTCGTCCCGTTCTCAGCCCACCACTTCTCCGCCTCTTCTTCCGTGAAACGTTTCCTACTGTTGGTGGGGCCAACCGCAAATACTTAGGCTGAGTGTATGAAAACGCTTACAATACGAAGTAAAAATGATTGATTGTATTTACCTGAAACGAACTCGTCTGAGTTCATTTGCACCATTGGGCAGGGTGACAAGTGTTATGTACACACCAGGCTCGTCCTGCACAATCCGCTTTGTTTTTTGCGCTTGGGCCTTAATACCATTTTCATTCGGTGGCTCATTTGCCGCGTCACTTGATTCGCACTTTGGAGAGGTTACACTAGTCACACTACTTCCTTGGGATGGATAGTTCGGTTCGCTTATCATTTGCTCGACAGCTTCCAAATGGCTGCAGGCAACTTGGTCGTCTGGCGCTTTTTCGGACATCTCTTTTAACTGCATGAAATTAGAACCCTCATTTGTGTTAAGACTTTGTGCAAAACAAAATCAGCACTGAAAGTATTAAAACTATTTAATACAGCAGAAGAGTATGAAACCTGGCCAGTCAGAGACTTGATCACTTCTTTAGCAGCTTTGGCCTTTTCAGCTTCATCCGCTGCCCGTGCCGTCATATCCTTCAGTTGTTGTCTTTTCGTTTCGAGTTCAATTTCGAGAAGCTGGGATTTGCTCGTTAGGCACTCGATCTGAAACATGTCCACCCAAATTCTATTACTTATCCATATTCCTCAGTCCAAACTTAAAACCATTGCATGCAGCAGGCAAACAAAAATTTCAACAAACCCAAAAATACTCACCGGAGCCGAATCACATGATTTATTTATTTTCTTTAGAGGGGAAAGTTTTCTTTTCTCCTATTATTCCGCAAAATGAAGAAAAATAGCAAAGAGCTTCACCTGTGCCCTCAAACTCCTGACCTCAAAGCTCAGCCCCTCACTGCCATCCCTCACCTCCTCCCCATTTGCCTCAGACGTGAGTGGCAAAGGCGTGGATGACCTCAGCAGGGTCTTCCCAGGAACCGGGGACGGTGACCGGTAGATCATCTTCCAGTCGGATAGAACAAACGACAGGAAATTCTGGGACGACCCGAACGGGCTGCTCGGTGACTTGGACGACGTGCTCGTCCTCTGACCGCTCAGCGGGAACACGCGGTTCTCCCCCGACTCGAACTTCACACTCAAGCTCATATTCCGGTCCGACTTGAACGACTCAGCCGACGATAACCTCAGATCACTCCCCTTCCCGTCTTTCTCTCCCATCCTCACCCTGGACGTGTCTGCCAGTGCCAGCTTCGCGAAGCAGTCATCGCAAACGCGGTAAGGCTTGCTCGTGCTTGGCGCCAGCGAGGCCCGGAAAGACTTGTGGGAGCTGCATGCCTTGCAGAAGACAAGACCGCAGTTGTAGCAGTTGTGCCGTTTGCGTATGAAATTGAACTGGCTGTGGCAGCCCGAACAGATAGAATTGTCGGCCGTTGATATCCACTTGTGGAGGCATATTACAGCCGTGAAATTCGAACCGCACGCGACGCTCCTCACCTGCTTGTCTTTGAGGGACTCAACGAGTGTGGGAATATTGCGGTCCTCGATATCACCGTGTCCCAGCTGCCCGTTGGAGCCTCTGCCCCAAGTGTAGACCTCCGATTTCGAGGTCAGTACGGCCACGTGGTGGGACCCGCAGGCAATCTCCTCGATGAACGACTCAGCTATGGTGTCTCTCATGCAGATCGGGAGCTTCCCACGTTGACACCCACCGGTGCTCCCCATCGTGTAGACCCAACCGGATGTGGTCAGAACCACTGTGAGGCTATTCCCACACGCCACCCGACAGAAATCCACGCTGGCCAACGAGGACACCATCTCTGGAACCAGCCTCGGCTCAAAATCCCCGTGGCCAAGCTGGCCTCTGTCCCCGTCCCCCCACGTGAAGAGCTTCCCGGACAGGGCCCGCCCGGGTGGCGGCAGCTGCCCAGAGTCTGACCTCAACTCCACGACTGCTGCTGTGTGCCACACGCCGCACGCTGCCCTCACCGTCCTCAGCCCCTTCAGACCCTCGACCTCACGCGGGACCCAGGTCCCACAGCGGTCCCCATGCCCCAGCGCGCCGAACGTCCCGTCCCCGAACGTGAACAGCCGGCCCGCTGACGTCACCACGGCTGTGTGCCAGGGCCCACACGCCACGGAAGAGACCTGCAGGCCATCGATCGGGCCTGCGACCCGCTTTGGGAGCCAGTGGACAGGCCCATCAGTAGAGCCCCCATTGCCCCACATATACAAATCACCGGAGAGCGAGACGGCGCAGGTGTGGCGCTCGCCGCATGCAACGGCCTCGACGGGCTTCCCACCGAGGGCCTGGATGGGCCTTGGGTTTGGAATATCGGATTCCACCCCGTGACCGAGCCGGCCCCCGTCCTCCTCCCCCCAGCTGAACACTTCCCCCTGCCTGGTGACCACAACGGCATGCCTCCTCCCACACGCCACATGCTGCACGTCAAGGACCACGCTCGACTCAAGTGCCTTGGGCAGCAAGGCATCACTTTTCGGGTTGCACAAGGGGTCGAGCCTCGTTAGGCCACCGCCTAATACTCCGTTCCCTAGACCCTCGCCCCACATGAAGACGTCGCCCAGATTGTCAAAGTCCTCCACGCAAGAGCCATGGCTCGACGTGCTCACAGCGCTGGAGAGGCTGACCCGAATCGTGTCGGCTCCAGAGGTCCGCTCATTCGAGACCTCAGATGGTCTTTCGGGGTTCACAGAGGAGGGAAACAAATTGCTTGCTGGCTCGGCTAGTTGAAGAGTCTTGGTGGCTGCGGTGTAAGAAAGCACGTCTGCAAAGGCTTTCCCAAGTCGGCTCTGGGGAGATTTCTCGAGCCGGGCCTGGGTAGTTTCTTGATCTTGAGGAAACTGTATTAGAATGATGAATAATGGAAATGAATTAATGTTCCAAGGAAAAAAAAAAATACTGGATACGACAAGAAGTAATGATAATAGTTCTCACGGTTTGATTTGAATTTGATGGGGTGATCCTCCGACCGCGTGGGCTTTCGGGCAGGGCATTTTCGCATCTCGACTCGTTTCTTTGCCTTCTGCAGCTGCCACGTCCGATTAGAGCTTTCAAACCAGCAAACCAGACCTCGGCTTCGTCCTTGTCTTTGCATATCTGCCACAAGAAACATTAGTAGACTTGACAGAGATAATTTAGTAACTGAGTCAAAATATTAACAAGTGCATGGTTGACATGCAAAAGACGATCAATCAAAAAGTAATTAGATCATGCACGGTTGGCGTAGTGAGAAAGTAACGAGAAACTCACCAAATCCAAGGATCTGTCATTGTAAATCAGAGAAAATGATTGGTATTCTTTCTGGGGCCGGGGGTACCTCTGAAATACCGACTGTTGGAAGAAAAAACGTTGTATCACTTGCTTTGAATTTAACAGTCATTTACATTGGAAAAATATTGAGTTAAGCTGGAAATTGAAAAAGAAAGGTTTGCATTATTCTTGATTTGGTTGGACAAACAATTTAAGGAAACAAGAATTCTCCACAAATAACTACAGTCTATCACATAGTTCCTTTGTGAAAACAAAACTGTAGAGAACTACTATAATGCTACAAACAAAATTTGCAATAACACAAAAGAGAATGGTTCGGGAATTAAAATCTTGCATAAATGCCTCCCGGAATGGAGAAAATCAAATTTGTCCATACTTACAGTCCTCTGCCCAGGAATTATCCTCGAAACATGACGTAGCTCAAGCTGTTTCTCATCTTTCCCATAGTACCATATCAAGGTGGTCTCGTCCTGAAATTTATCATCAAGCACCATTCAAAAAACCAAAAAATTAATATTTCATTTCTTTTCCACTAGAAGAACTTAAAATATCATCCCTTAGTTCATTCAGAAGTAAATTTACTTGGCACAATAAAATGCCAAGGAAATCATAAAACATACACCGATAACAGACATAAAATGAAGGTCGTGCAATGGTAAACCAGATTTCCTATGTGAAATAGATTAAAATCAGTGATACATCATTATTAACAGTCGAAGCATAATTAAAATTTCCAGAGTAAAAAGTAAAAGCCTACCGTGGAAAGTCGAAATGGACAAAACTTCGGCTTCCCTCTCCTACCGTACTTCAGCAAGTGTGCCCCTTTCTTAAGGGCTGTGATGGCCTAAAGAACGAATTTCATTACAACACAATTCACATCAACAACACGTCACGATTTTCTAAGTTTTACTTCAACACTACAGCATTTCCATAAGGAAGTCCCATAACGAAGTTACTCGAAAAAGACTACTAACTGAACAAACACATGATTATACAGATTACCTGGTCAATGTCCCTTTCCACAAGACTAGGCCTCTGCAAATCAGCCATTCAAGTAGCAATGTAAATAAGCTCCACAACCCAGCAGTTAAACCAAAACCCATTTGAGTTATTAGTTTCTAAATTTTTTTTTTACCCCTTCTGTGATGCTCCATATACCACAGCTGAACTTCAAAGATTCAGAGCTAAACTTCTTCACCATTTACCCCATATGGGAAAATTAGAGGGTCCCAAAAAAATTGTACAATTGTAACCCTTTTAGAATCAAAGACTCAGTACAATAAAAATAAATAAAAAAAGGACAAATCAGCTCAAGAAACAGCTGGCTGGCTCAGGGGTAAAGATCAAATCTTGAACCCTAAAAGAACTATTTTCTTGATTCTAATTCGCAGCGGCGCATAAGTGCCGAGGAGAAACCTAATTATCCAGACAAAAAACAGCCCGACAAGAAACCCAAAAGACAAAGATAATCCGTGCCAATCTATTCCTCGCAAATGGAACTTATTACACCAAAAATCAGCTCGATTTTTCCTATGTTTTTTTTTCCTTAAAAAAAAAATTGCGAGCTCAGAACCTAAATTGAGGCCGCAAATAGAAAGAAAATGGATTCTTTCTGGTTCTTGAAATTATGGAAACGAAAAGGGTTGAATTTTCAGGGTGAGAACCCTCAAAACGTGCATACATTTCTGGAGAATTTGTTTGTTTTTTTTTTTTTCGATTTTATCATTTCTCATTCTCTCTCTCTCTCTGCTCGTTGTCTAATTTTCCAACATTTCCTTATATTCCGCGAAAAACTCCATGTCATCAACTGCAAGTCTGTTTGCATGAGAGGCGGGAGAGAGAAAGAGATTCGATTTATTTAATGTTTTCATCTTTCTTCATTTTCTCGAGTCTCTTTTTCGTTTCGTTTGACAAATAAGGCCAAAAAGCAATTGCTTTGGTCTAAAGAGGAAATAAGATAATTGGCACTTTTGTCTCCGTTTATGTTGAAGTTTTGGCTCACATCCTTTGATTTGAAGAGTTTAGAATATCTTGGGCACTCACGCGAAAAGACTAAAAATTACAATGTTAAGCGGAAAGACTAAAAGGCGAGACGAGAAGATCTCTATCTACAAGACAAATATGTTCTGTATAGTGTTGAAGTCTTTGCGTCTTGTCCCTATAAATACAAAGACAAACATCTCGAAGGTTGTAGCTCACTGGACTTCCAAACTCCGGCAACACGAATAGAGTCGAGAATTGAGCATTGTATGTATGATGTGTGAGGCTATCAGTAGGGAATAAAGATATAGTTGTATGTTCACTGTGTTTGTTGCACCCTAAGAACTCGTACTTGCAAAGTTCCAATTGAGGCAGGGGAAGTCATGAGTCATCTGTCACTTAAAGCTGGTAACAATCCAATGACAGTTGTTAAGGTCATCAAAACTGTCAGACCGTTTTCAGATGTTAAGACACCACTACTCCATCTGATAACTTCGGAAACGATCAGGTGGAGTCAATCAAGTCTAGATACAATGTATCTTAAGAGGTCTCTCACGAGTGGGGTCAAAACTCGAGTCCAAATCCAACTCGGTTTGGATTTCATTTTAAGCCACAATTTTGGCAAATAAATTGTTGCAGAATGATTATAAGGACTAGGCCCAAGGCCCAAGTCCAACACTGGCCCAGACTGTCCAAGGCTTGTCCACAGTCTAATTACCAAGTACCAAGGCCCAAGGCCAAAGCCAAGGCTTGTGCCCGTACCGAGTCGAGCTGACTGGCCGACTGACGCGTGTGCGCGCGTGTGGCTGAAGCCATTACTAATGTCCGGTTCATAGTTTTGTTGTTGTTGTGACCTCTCCAACTCTTTTATTATAATAAATAGAATTATTCTCGTTTAAGAGTCCAATGTAGGATATGACTCTTGACCCTTTGAATCCCACAACCATCGTTTCACGTGCCCAGTTCGACGTTCGAGTTAATATTTTAGACTCCGTAACTCTATAATTACATTAATCGTAAACATCTGACGTAAGAGTTTTCAATCATGGTAATGAACTATATATAATCACAGAAAATACCGTCCCAAAGTTATATAGATTACCGACTTCCTTCAACTATGTATAGTCACAACAGTAAGTCTAGACATAGACGTCGGACACTTAATTTCATGAAACAACTCATCTCGTGCAGGGGTTATACAATTGACTATGTGAAGTCAAAGATACGCGTAATAGATTCTTTTACAAAAAGCATGAAATGAGGAAGTTGTACAAACTAGTTAGTGAAATGAGCTTAATAAAAATCCACTACAAACTGTCTTAGCGGTAACCCAACCATGAGAATCGGAGATACCTAAACCTTGGTTCAATATGAAAACTAAGTTTGACAGTTCAGTGAAACACTTAATAATTTCACTCATTCCTAAGAACCGTCAAGGGTTAAAATCTACCTAAGTGATGAGGCTAAATTGAGGACTTTTAACGATTTCTATAGTTAAGGGTAGAGTAAGACAAATACTCTCTATAGGAGAATAACCTTTGTAAGTGAGAGTAAATAGGCCGCTTCAAACAGACACTTACTAAACCGAGATATGCTTACTGCCGAAATGGACACAACATCAGAACAAGATTTTGTTTGATCTCAGTTGTGTGAGTACTATTGTTTTGGTACACACAAACAATAAGTTAGTTCAAAGCATCACGCTACTAACTGGCTAGTGTATCCAATAGTATTGCACTAAGAAAGATTCAAAAGCAAGATTCAAAAGCACAAGCTATCTATCCCTGATAAAATGACAGTTCGTTGGGACCCTCAAGTGTTGCATACATGCATTAATTTAATTTATGTGCGGGATTGTAAGAAAAATTGATTTTGTACCAGTTTTAAGGTTTCATTTTGTCGTAAGTGAAAGACATAGAAAATTCTCAAAACCATTTTAAGGTGAACGAGAAACTAATTCTAAGTCGTATACGTGAGAAATCTAAAGTTAAAACAATTGAGTTTTAGTAAACCAAATTATTGGATTCGCAAAACATTCTATCTTTGAAGAATGTTAGGACAATCCGAACGAGTTATGATCATGCATCTTGCATGCTATAATCTAGAAAGTTGTGTTGGAAACTAGTAGGAAAAAACGAAACTAGATTTCGAGTCCGAATGAGCTCGTATGAGCCCGCAGCGCACGGATGTGCTACTGACCCTTAGTGACCATAAGTTGTCTTTTGGTCTCTAGATGCGTCCGTTCTCATTCGAGCACGTCCCAAAAGGTGTCTTTTGACACTTAAGCTATTGGAAATATTTTCCTACATCTATAAAAACCCACATACACCCTAAGATGATCATTTCATGGCTATTGTGAACGAATGAAATCATTCATAACTTGAAAATTTAGAACTCTTGCATTACTTTTCAAAGTTCATAAAACATATTGTGTTCTTTGATTTTTTTTGTTGAGTCCTGAGAGTTTCAAACAATAGTATATCCTAAAGGCTTGCATATTCCAAATACTACTATAGACAAGTTAAAGTCGTTGTATTTTGCAGGCGTTTGTCGTTAACCGTCGGTAATTTTACGGGACAATTTCGTCTTAACGAGAACGTAATTATTACGTGTCTCGACTTTAATTTTGCCATCTCCTTTGAGATTCACATACAAAATACAAACTACATTAGCATCCTCGTTGAAGGAACATGCAAAGATGTCAAAAGAAAGCATGATCAAAATTAATCAAACTCAAACGTTCAAGAGGTTTTAAAAGGCTATTTTTACATAGATCCATAATAGAAGTGCAATGTTCAAACTTCAAAGCTGCAGTAAGAGCTACAAAACTTCAGTGGTATTGATAATCATCATGAAAGATTGTATAGCTGCTCCTCCTGCTTCTTGCTTCTCTATCAGCCTGCACTCCACCAAATCAATAAAAAAAAATGTACTAATTAATTAGACTAATATAGGCTTTAAAATTGTTTAGTGGGAAATAAGATGAATCTCACCAATATAAATTCAATGAAAATCCTTAATTAAAAAACAATTAAGAATTAATTACCCTAGCAATGAGCCTCTCAAAGGCTTCGGGTCCGTTTTCTTCTATGTATTTCTCAGCAGCGGTCAAGACATCGTCAGGCTTCTTAAATATGTCCATTTTTCTGGGGACGTACCACAGTTTAAGTTGCGGGTTTCTGTAGAAAGGCCTTATAAAATGCTCGTACACATATGCTGCCCCGTTGAAGTAAGGCAACACTAGCCAGCACACGCCGATTAATTTCGCGTACGACCAAATCGGGAACCTGATGATATATGATCAATATATTCAAGAAAACTGTTACTAATCAATTTATTTCTTTTAATAAAATAGATTGCAAATTTTGATATTTTCAAATGAAAGGATCATGTAAGTATTGCTTGAAAAATTTCAAATGAAAAAGTCCAACCAAGACAAATGAAGGACTTTTTCTACCTTTGACCCATCAAGAAAAAATCCTATTTTTTTTAATTAAAAAGAATCCAAAGTTTAGTGCTTTTTGCCTTCACTTGCCCCACTCACGTGCATGAGATGCTACAAGCAAATTCGGAGTCTTCGCCAGTGTTTGGTAGCCATATAAGCTAATTTATAATTTTTTTTTATTAACTTATAAGCTTTCTATATTCAAATAAGCCCCGTTTGGAAGGACGGACTTTTTAAAAGCTCAAGTTTATCTCATAAACTTCTTTAAGTATCTTTTCAAATAAGCTAGTTGATTTTTTTTTTTTAATTTCAGCTAGCTTACCAATTCATTGTACCAAACACTTTTATCATATAAGCTAGCTTTTCAGCTATAAGTCATAAAAATACAAGGTATAAGCTCAAAATTTAGATATAAACTATAAATCTAGTTTATCAGCTATCAACTATCTTATCAGCTAGTTTTTTCTCTTTTTTTTTGGTGATAAATTGGGAGATGAAGTTAAATGAGATGAAACTTACCATTCAAGTATTTTGGAGAATGTAAGCTCAAATAAGGTAACGAGAGAGTAAAGAACCCAATATGTAAGCCATTGCTGGTCATCTGCCAGGGATTTGGTCTCTATGGCCTTGATGGAACAATATCTGTCCAAATTAATAACAAATTTAAAACGAATAATTAATTAATTATTCTAAAAAAAGTTGAACAAATAAAAAAAAAAAAAAAAAGAAATCCGACTTACAGAGGAAAAACAAGAGAGACGAGAGGCCTGTCGATCAATAAAATCAAGATTCAACGGATCAGCACGATACGATAACTCGTGATCAATATGATCAGTTCTTAAGAGTTGATAGAAAAATCGAAAGTGCGACAATTAAGATTTACTTTTGTTTGATTACATTACATGACTTACATTGCAAGAACATCAATGTTCTTTGCCACAACTGTGAACACATTATCTCCTGAGCCCATTTCTTGTTCTTTTTTTGGGCCTTAAATTCACCTGTGATGGCTTTGCAGCTTGAAGATATGGTGAAAAATGGTGCTAATAAGTAGTAAAAATGGGAATTATATGTTTAATGTTTCCCGGCCAAAAAGTTGGAATTTGAATAAGGTGGGGGCCTTTGAGGCTATTATAAAAGGTGCTTTAGAGAGTAAAATGGGGGTCCTAATTTATGGAGAATCTTTCTATTTGCACCAAGAAAGAGGCACCGAATTTTGACTAATGCACACACACACACATACACACACCAAAGGATTTTTTTTTTTTTTTTTTATTAAATTTCTTGTGCTTGGAAATATTGTATTTTATAAGAGAGCATGCGTGCCTATCTGAGAACTGAATAAATTTTTGTATGTAAAGCAAGGTTATATATATATATAGATGTATACCATCATTGCACAATTCAAAGTGATCCCATAAACAAACATGTATACTTGGTCTAATTTGGACATTCTTAGCAACAATAATTATGTAGTTCCACTGAACGGATCTCAGAGATGAGACATTGGTTAATTACTGTGTACACTTAACCGGTAAGATATAAATAGAAATGTGCATACCGTTAGTTATATAGTAGTTGTATTATGCATTGTACGGTTAAGTTAGATTAAGACCAACATAAGCCCATCTTTTATCTTTATATACATGTACATACCTTTGTGATTAATACATCAGATACTTTTCTCACATTCTCACACATACAGTAGTTGCTACTTTGATTCACAAAAAATGAGATCCATTTAGCTGAGTCAGTACTGTAACGTGTATTGGGTAATAATGTTGTGTGTATGGTCTGCTGTTTGAATATTTACTTTCACAATGTGCGATAATTTGGTAATGTCTCTGAGATAAGCTCAAGAAAGATTATTATGTTAAACTCGGCTGGTACAATTTATTTCGACATAATAATAAAGATTTTAGCGGTATTAGTTCCAGTTCAAGAAGTCAATTAATTATATTATTAGTGTTTGTCTAATATTTGTTGCATTTTTCGTGCTTGTTTTGCCTTTCTTTTCCCCCGTTTTAGTTATTTTATTTGGTTTTTAGTCTGTTTAGTGTTTTATCCGTGTTTTTCTTTATTTTGAGTTTTTATGTGTTTTTGTTCGTGTGTCGTTGTTTTCTTCGAGTTCTTGATTTTTTGGTGTGCAGGACGGGAGCTTCGGGTGGATAGGATTTCTAGAAATAGCTGGTCTGGCAAGATGTAGGAAAAAGCGGAACTCGATTCTGAATTCAGACGAGTTCAAACGAACCCAAAAGGTGATGTCGCGCGAAGCACGTTTTTGGAGTGTAGTTCATAAGCTTTGGGAGAATACGATTTCAGGAAAATATTGGTTGAGAAAGCATAATCAACTACAAGGTTTCGTTGGATATGCGTAGGAAAAATGGAACTCAATTCCGAGTTCGGATGAGCTCAAACGAGCCCGAAACGTAAAGCCACGCGCAACAACCCAATTTTCTTCACCGCGGGCAGCGGAGGAATCCCGCGGCCGCAGAGCACTTCTGCAGCTGAAAGGTCACGCCCGCAGAGCCCCCCGCGGCCGCAGAAGTCGCGATCAGAATTTCTAAAACCTATTTTGTTCTATTTTTTGAGTACTTTGCATTGGGACTTGTTCTCAATCTTCGAAAAACCATAACTCTTTTTTTCATTTTTTTTTCATCTTGATTCGATCTTGGAGGGTGACACTCCAAGAATCGATTTGTAAATAGTTTCTTAGGATTGTTTCTTCGCTTTTTATTTTCCCCCATGCTTGGATTGTTTGAGACAAAGACATTAGGATCGAACTCTTACAAGTCTTAATCCGATTGTAAGTTTTCAATTCTATTATATATTATAGTTGATTGAGTTTATCTTCTTCAATTTGATTAACATGGAATTGAATCCATGAATGAGGTAATCCATTCACCTAAGGTTAGGGATTTTGGTTCTTGTTTTGAATTGTGTTGAATGTGTTTTGTTCAATCTATGTGTTAAAAAAAGGGTTTCCAATTCTCATTCTTGAATGTTGAATGTTGTTGAAGAGTGATTCTTCAATTTGCAATTGTCTTCCAATTGGATATGATTCATTCGAGTTTGATGATGTTAATCCCAATAGATTAGTCGATTAACCACCGTCTAGTCTAAATTAGTCAACTCTTAGAACCGAAAGGGGAGGAGTTGATCGATCTAGGCTCGAATATAGTAGACATGTTCGTAAAAGTATTGTCTATGAGTTGCTTGATTGAATGAGCCTGTCGTTTATGTGTGTGCTCTTGTTACGAAAAGTTATTGAGCATAAACCTCTAGATGTGTAGGCTTGTTGAATCACGTAACCGAGCAAATAAGCGTTCAACATAGTTTAGGACTTGATGAGATTTCCCGACCCATAGAACTTCTTATAATTCTTCAGCAATTTAATTGTTATTTTGTTTATTTGCTTTTCTAGTTCAAGTTAGTTTTAGTTTATTCCCCAAATCAATCGTGATTAGAGTGTTTAGGACATATTTTAATTTTATGTGCGATCAACATCGATTCAATATTCTGAACCGTCTTCCTTGAGAGATCGACCCGGGGAACGAATCATTCAATTCGGTACTCGGTAAAAAAATATAATTTGCTGCAACAATCAGTAATTAAATTAATTAACGGACATTGTCAATAAATATGGTCAAAACCACGATACAATGTTTAAAATACTCTCTCTCTATATTTCTCCAAATGAAGTAATTATGTGTTTTTGCTAATTTTAAATTCAAATTCAAATTCCAGACAGAAACTCAAAAGTAGGCAAAAACTCACAAGTTCTAATTCTTGCCTGACCAATTTCAAAACCGATGAGATGACAAATTTTTGCAAAAGAGACCGAATCCGACTGACCCAAAACACAGATCGATCAATGGACCCGAAGGGATGTTAACAGGTCAACCCAGCTCAATAGCCACGACAAGATGCGCGTTGTTAAAAAAAAAATGAGAGAAATTGTATGTTTTACGGTGTTGGTGACATGGTGTGTGGTGTCATTGTGTTACGATCGTGTATCGATTATAAGAAAATAACGAAAAAATATAGAAACCCGCACTAATTGGCCATCGGTAGACACGAATTTGGTGCTCAAGTCGAGCGATTTTTGTTATGATATTAATTGAAAGATAAAAGATAAACCAGGTTCTGCAAAAAACTCACAAGTTCTAGTTCTTGCCTGAACAATTTCAAAACTGATGAGATGACAATTATTTACAAATTGAATCCGACTGACCCAAAACACAGATCGATCAACGGACCCGAAGGGATGGTTAGCGGGTCAACCCAGCTCGATATCCACGACTAGATGCACGTTGTTAAAAAAAAAAAGAATAAAATGAGAGAAATTGTATGTTTTGCGGTGTGATGACTTGGTGTGTGGTGTCATTGTGTTACGGTCGTGTATCGATTATAAGAAAATAATGAAAAAGATGTGTAAACCCGCGCTAATTGGCCGCCGGTAGACACGAATTTGGTGCTCAAGCCGAGCGATTATATTAATTGAAAGATAAAAGATAAACCAGGTTCTGCAAAGATACAAGTCTTTAATACGTACTGCAAAATGAAAAAGAACATGAAAATTGCTAAAGAGACTGATTTGAACTGCTGCCAAACTTCCACGATCTTCATGTGTCGCGGCGCGGCGGCGTTTCACGGAGGTGGCATTCTTTCGTGGCGTGGAGCAGGAGGAAGTCCTCACTCTCTGTATGCCCGTGAAGCTCTTCACGTGGAGCTCCGCAACGCGGCGGTGCCCCCGGCGTGGCATGAGCCGCGGCAGTCTGCTGCATGAGGTTCAAGAGCCTGCTACTTGGTTCGTCAATCTTAGCCCCTTTTATGCGAGTTCTTTGGGCCCGATTGTAGGCATTTTTGAGCATACACCCCTCGTTCTCATCATTTCCATCACCTTCGAGCAAATCCTTGTCCTCAAGGATAAAGTCCAGAAAGTGATTACGTATATCATGAACGTTTTCCCACTTTGCCTCTTCTTCGGGTAGCTCTTCCTATTCGATCAAAACCTTCCAACGGAATCGCCCAGTGTTTGTAGTATTTTTGGGCAATTGGTAACCGAGTTACCCGGACTCGGGTCGTTCTCAAAGAAGGCTCTTCGGAGCTTCATTCACTATCTAGTCGCCAAATCACACAACCGAAAAGGTCCTAAACACGCTACTCGCTTGAAGGGGATTGATTTAAGCTAAACTAATCTACAAAATTGAGGGCAATTGAAAGCAATTAACAAAGCAAGAGAAAGCACGCAAGAAGATGAGAGAAATCAAGGGGGAAAGAGAGATTTTGGTTCGTCGGAGTCTCTAAATAACTGAATATTGTCATGCTAGCTAAAACCTTAGGTAGCTAAAACAAACTCTAACACAAAACGAGCAAGCATTTAACTCCTAATCACACTTAGTCAATAATTCACGATCCAAAGATTCAATCTTTTCCTCCAAGCAACTCAAGCACAATATTAATTTTCACAAAAGCAAACAAAGATATACGAAGTAATGAGGCTTAAGACTAAGTACCCACTCTTACACAGACTTGGAAGGAGAAACATAGTCAAAAGCTCGAAACTTTACTCGAAACAATGTCACTATACCTACAGCAATTGTAGATATAGTGACAATAATTGTAGATATAGTGACAAAATTGTAGATATACTGACAGTAGATATAGTGACAACAATTGTAGATATAGTGACAAAAAAAATCTTCACTTGAACTCTATTTTTTTGTAGTGTCGGCGCCCCCAAGCCCTAGCTTCCTGCTCGTGTGCGTCGCCCGTGATGCCTATTCGCGCGCGCCTGTCCACGTGTCGCCAGTCGCGCGCCGTGCGCTCCCGCCGCCTGATGCCCGCGCGTGTTCGCCCCCGTCGCAAGTGCCGCACACGCACGTCCCCTCGGCGTCATTCCCGCGCTCACCCAGCGCTCTGCGCGTGTCGCCCAGTGTCCCGCGCTCGCCCAACGTCCCGCACTCATCACCCAGCGCCATTCGCGTGTCAGCCCATCCGCAGCCATCCCTTGCGCGCGATGTCCACCCTGCATCCACCCCTCGCGCACCCAACCTCCTGGCCTCTATTCGCTGTGCGCGCCGCTCCCGCATGCACGCCTTGCACCAATCACCCGAGCACTTGGCCCCGGTCCTTTGCGCATACTCGCGCGCCCTCCTAGACGCGTAGCCCTTCTTCACGCGGCTTAGACTTGCGCGCATCACCGCTTGGCCGCCGCGTGTTGCTGGTATGCCCAATGCATGCCTCTTGAAGTGTGTTTGCTCCTTTCTCGCATAGCCCCAAGGCCATTCTCGTCTATACGCGAGCCAATCCTCTTGGTCATCATCGGACTCGTCCTCGGACTCAGTTGGGCCGATGACCACATCTTCATCATTGTCTCACAGCGTGTTCCCCTTTGCGACATGGCAGGTGAAGAAGCCAACTCTTTGTCGGCCTGTTAAGGCTCTCGCGATGTGGGGAGTTGTTTCGTCGCGGCGCGACGGTGCCCGCGGCGTGGCATGAGCCGCGGCGGTCTGCTGCATGAGGTTCAAGGGCCTACTACTTGGTTCGTCAATCTTAGCCTCTTTTATGCGAGCTCTTCGGGCATGATTGTTGGCATTCTTGAGACGGTCCTCTTTCTCATGACATTGGTGCGATTCGAAGACCGTAGATTCGCAATTAAATATATAGAAGTTAAAAAAATAATTAGAAGGCCGCATGTAATTCTCTCTATTATTTATTTGACACATATACATTAATTTTTTTCTTTTATTATAAATTTTTAGCTAAATTTATGAACACTGGTCCCTCTTTCTAGTTTTCTTTATCAATTGAACTTTGCGGGTTTCCTTTTCTTTATTTTCGACTTTGGTCAGATATTCATTGCAGTTTAAAATTTAAATTGAAGAGTATAAAGATAGGATTTTTTTTTTTTTTTTTTTTTTTTGAGATAGACAACTTTGAGATTTTTCGTTTATTCTCTGTTAGGGATACGAAAAGAATCTCTCTTACCTAACTTAATTGGGCTTTTCTACAGTCAGGTACCCTTGTACTTTGGCTTGTACCTACTTAATAACAGGTACCCCTCAACTTATTGACATGTGTCCTTTATATTATTAAATTAAATAAAAAATACAAAAAATGATGGTTGAAAATACTAAAGTGCCCTTACTTAACAAATATTATAAAATATATTATTTAACTATTAATATATTTATATAAAAGGTATTTAATTATTCTTATATTATTATTTTGCCTCAACACATTTATATATTTCAATTAAACCATAAATTCTCACTTAATTACATTTGTGTTGAATTTTATCAATCATCTTCATATTTTCTCTCTGCTGTCAAAATTATCCAATTCGTTCTTCATTTGATATCAATCACGATTTGAAGAAAATCGAATTTGAGATGAATTCGATCAATCGATCTTTATCGTTTCTTCTTCATCTTCTTTTTTCACTTCTTATTTACATAATCGAAAATGGTTAAAAAAATTGAAATAAGTGTTCTTCATTGGTCGCTTCTATTTAATCTGCTACCACCCATCAAGTGGTTTTGATTCTTTCTTCGCCAATAGATACTCGAGAGACTATGGCAGTTTGATTTTGTGAGGAATTTGGGATGGGGTTCTGTCATCAAAATCAAAGTTGAGGGCTATGTTATTAGGCTATCAAACCCTACATCGGGCCCCGACATGGGGATAGCAAAATCCTCACATCGGGAGAAATCCTCAAATCGCCGCTCTCCCTGTTGAATCTCACAACCAGGATAGCAAATTCAGCTCCGACATCGGGATTTCGAAGGCCGCCAAGGACACGTTGGAAATCCGCCGAAGCTCTGGTGGGAGTTCGAGTTAGCCGGAAAAAATGGCAGTAATCTGGTGTTTGGCAGCAAGGGGAGTACCAAACCCGAGCCGTGCTTTGGAGGGCGAGGATTATTCGAGGATTTGGAAGGACTACTAAGAAGGCTTGTTGGACCATAACATCTGAGATGATTTATCAGTGATTTTCAGAGTCTCCTACTTCACAAGTAATTATGTGTTACAGGAATTATGAGCTATAACAGGTAATTTTGATGTGAAATTTAAATTTCCATCATTCTATCTTGCTCACTTTAAATTTATGTGTGTGTGTGTGTGTGCGTGTGCGTCTTTTTTGGGTATTAGGTTGTCTGAGTGCATTTTAGCTAATTTAGGTTTACAAGTCATTGAATTTGAGTGGATTATTGTTGGTCTTGGACACAGATGGACTGTGTAGAATTTAACTGATGTTTCTAAAGCTTAATTTTGTGGTTCTGCTACTCATTTTTGGTTGATTTTCTATGTATACTAATTGGTTCACGAGCTTCTATATTGTTTAATAGATACATATCAACATATTTAAGCTTAGTTGTGTTGTGGTCATGCCCTGGATGAGATTAGATTGGTATCTGATTTTTTTGCAAGCTGGAATAATATGTTTCCATTGTTTTTTTTTTTTTTTCGAAACGATAGATGTATTATAAATCAAAAAGCACAAATGTGCGAATACACAGCAGCCAACGGCTGAATACACAGCAGTCAACAGCTGAATAAAAAAGAGAGGACAGGTCCTATGATCTCCCAGATCCGACCGCCTAGATCCGACCCCAACAGGGTAATAAAAAAAACAACACAAAATACAACACCACACAGATACTCCAACAGGGTAATACACAGAGACCCCAACAGGGTAATACCTGAGTGTCGGACCCCAACAGGGTAATAAAGTGACACTCAAGCTGACAGAGGCCAACTGGCCCAAACCAAAAACACATTAACAACACAACATAACGAACAAACACACACACACAAAGCTACCCAACTAACAAAACAAAAGCAACTAGAACTAAACAAGCCCTCCCAAAGTAGCAGCACCAAACCGAACCAACGGAAACAAGGCGACAGAAAATCCCGCAGCCAGCTGAATCGACCCCGAAACTTGTTGAAAGTGCAAATTATGTTATGGAAATTCTCTATTTCCTATTGATTGGTAGAACAAAGTATTATATAAACCTTTTGTGCATCTACATATTAATATGACTCGATGCATTAGACATATTTTCTTTATTTTTTATTTAAAAAATGTGAAAAGTGACTCAGCAGCATGTTTCTGGTGGCATCATGTCACCTTCTTGGGTTGTTGATGATTTGCTCCAATTTTTTTGATTATGAATCCTCAAACAAGGTATGGTGAATAGTCGCAGTTAACGAATAGCATTTTCTAGAATGATTTATGCGTGTATGGAAAACTTTTATATTTGAAGTCCTGCAAGATGGCGATAACTAGAAAAAGTAGTATAATAGGTGTTTTTTTTTTTCGATATTTTTGAATAACAATTGCCTGTGCGAATAAACCTGACCAGTGTGCCCACCTTTTCTTTTGGGACGATGTATGCAGGTTAAAACCTTATTTTTCTTGTGATCCAAAAGCAGAAAAATGAAGTGAAAACTTACGTTACAAAGCTCCTGATTCTGATGAGTTCATATCTCTTCTCTAATTGCATATTCGTTTCCACAATGAGGCATTTCTCTAGCTTTTGTGTATTGCACTTTTTGTTTGTTTTTTT
>CACSLK010028053.1:3915318-3933092 GCA_902706635.1 Striga hermonthica | reverse complement strand
TTTTTTTTTTTTTTTTCTTATAAACTTTCTCTCTTTCTCACTCTCGGAAGCTTAACTTGTACTGATTTAGTCGTTGGGATTTTGTTGAGAAGGGGCAGCTCGAGTTTAATGAGTTAGAGGAGTTGAGCAACATGACCCTCTTTGGCGAACATATTTCAGGGGAGGCTTTAGCTGCAGCAGAAGTACCTTAACTGCCATTTACTCAAGCCAACCACAACATGCCTTCCCACAAACAACCTTACTTATATTTGGCTCAGAAAAAGACGAGGCTCGAATTCCAGGAGGAAGATGATGAAGAGTTCTTCACAGTTCCTGATCTTGGATAAAATCATCACGATCTTATGTATAAGAGAGACAAGTTTTGGCACTTGAAAACTATATTAACATTGTCATTTTGCACTTGTGAAAGTAGATGTTTGTAACAGGTGAATGATTAATTGATAGGTATGTATGTCTGTCACTCTGCAGTTATTTTTTATTTTTTGTTTCCCGTTATTTAGTTTGCTCAAAAATTAGTTATAAATATTTAAATATATTTATGTACTTTTTAAATATATTTTTTAATATAATATTTATATATATCTAATATAAATATTTTTTTTCGATTTATAATTATCATATCCTCCTTATATATAGTTCCCGAATATGCTGAGCCTAAGGGTATATTTGGTAAGCCAAATAACCTGGCTTTTAGCTTATTTGGTTAGCTTATAAGTTCCCTGTTTAAAATAAGCCTCGTTTGGTAGGACGAGCTTTTTTGAAAAGCTCGAGCTTATTTCATAAGCTACTTTAGGTAGCTTTTCAAATAAGCTAATTGAATTTTTTTATTTCAGCTAGCTTATCAGCTACTTTACCAAACACCTTTTATCATATAAGCTAGCTTTTCAGCTATAAGTCATAAGCTATAAACTATAAGCTCAAAAATTACATATAAGCTATAAGTTAGCTTATCAGCTATCAGCTAGCTTATCAGCTAGTTTTACCAAAGATAGCCTAAATAGCAGGCTCGCATGGTTCAGGATCCTACGTGTCAATATTTCATGTTTCATTATTTGACTTGGATAGGTTTTAATTAATTTCAATCTATAAATAATTAGGTTCAGATTACCATAATTGTGTTGATTTATTTATGATAATTTTAGATGTATTAATTGTATTTTAATATCATTTCATATTTTAACCATTGAATTGTATAAATATTTTACAAGTCTATAACTTTTGTATTTCTTATCGGTTTTACATATATAATATATCAAATTAATCATCTTTTGGTGAGCTTCGATTTGACATCCATATTGTATATATAAAAAAAATTATATTTATCTTTATAATAGTAATAAAATTATTTATTAAAATTAATTAGAGAAATAAAATTATTTTTGAATTAATATATTTATGTTTAATGTATTTATTAAGTTAAAAGAAAAATATTATTACATAATACAATCGCACAAGTAACAAAGGTCATACTAAAATGTATAATAATATATTTTATTTTATTTTTTTTGTAAAAGCATTTAATTTTTTCGACCACTTTTTCTCATTAATTTTAAATTTTAAGAAAAAAAAATTAGCAAACACTGTGTATTTTGTACTAATATATTTATATATGTGATAAAATTTATTAAATTATATATTAAATAATAAGATGAATGGGGTAGCATATTTATTTAAAAAAAAAATTGTGGCCAAAAATAAAATAAAAAAAAAATGTTGTGGACAAGAATAAAACGGCCAGATTTTGAGAATCCGTTTTTCGAAAAAAAAAAAAATTATGAAAAACGGATTCTCAAAATCCGTTTTTCTTTTTTTTTTTATTATTTTTTTTGATTTTTTTTTTACTTTTTTAATAAAATAATAAAAAATATTTATAAAACAAATTTATAAAACGGATTTTCACAATCCGTTTTTAATAAATAAAACATTTTTATTTAAATTTTTTTTGTATACAAAATTATTTCTTATTTAATTTTTTTGTATAAAAAATTAATTCATTAATAAAAAATTAATTTTTTAATAAAAAATAATTTTTGTAAAAAAAATTGGTATAAAAATATATTATTTCTCAAAAATATTTTTTATTTAAATTTTTTTGTATAAAAAATTATTTTTAAATAAAAAATATTTTTTATTTAATTTTTTTTGAATAAAAAATTATTTTTCAATAAAAAAATCATTTGCAAAATCTATTTCAAAATCTGTTTATTTTGTATTTTATTTTTTATTTAATTTTTTTAAAATAAAAAAAATCAAATTAGTACAATCTCGGTCAATTGCAGTGTAATCAAACTCGAATTAGTCCAATTGAAGTCAAAATAGTACAATTGAAGTCAAATTAGTACAATTAAAGTCAAATTAGTACAGTTGAAGTCGAATTAGTACTAATTTGACTCCAATTAGACTAATTCGAGTTCAATTGTACTAATTCGAGTCCAATTATACTAATTTGACTTCAATTGGACTAATTCGAGTTCGATTACACTATAATTGACTTAAATTGTACTCATTTGACTTTAACTGTATTAATTTGACTTCAATCGCTCTAAAGTCAAATTAATATAATTGAAGTCAAATTAGTATAATTGAACTCGAATTAGTTCAATTGAATTTGAATTAGTACAATTGAAGTCAAATTAGTACAATCTCGGTCAATTACAGTGTAATCGAACTCGAATTAGTCTAATTGAAGTCAAATTAGTGTAATTGAATTCAACTTAGTTCAATTAAACTCGAATTAGTATAATTGAAGTCAAATTAGTACTAATTCGACTTCAATTGTACTAATTTGAATTCAATTGTACTAATTCGAGTTCAATTGGACTAATTTGACTTTAATTGTATTAATTCGAGTTCAATTCTACTAATTTTAGTTCAATTGCACTAATTTGACTTTAATTAGACTAATTCGAGTTCGATCACTATGATTGACCGATATTGTACTAATTGGACTAATTCGAGTTCAATCACATTATAATTGACCGATATTGTACTAATTGGACTAATTCGAGTTCGATTACACTATAATTGAATGATATTGTACTAATTTGAGTTCAATTGGACTAATTCGAGTTCGATTACACTATAATAGACTTAAATTGTACTAATTTGACTTCAATCGAACTAAAGTCAAATTAGTATAACTGAAGTCAAATTAGTACAATTGAACTTCAATTATAGTGTAATCGAACTGGAATTAGTCCAATTGAACACGAATTAGTACAATTGAAGTCAAATTAGTATAATCTCGGTCAATTATAGTGTAATCGAACTCGAATTGGTCAAATTAAGTCAAATTAATACTAATTCGACTTCAATTGTACTAATTTGAGTTCAATTGTACTAATTCGAGTTCAATTATACTAATTTTGACTTCAATTGTACTAATCCGAGTTCAATTTTACTTATTTGAGTTCAATTGCATTAATTTGACTTCAATTAGACTAACTCGAGTTCAATTACACTTACCTATATTTGACTTCAATTGGACTAATTCGAGTTCAATTACACTATAATTGACTTAAATTGTACCAATTTGAACTCTAAAGTAAAATTAGTATAATTTGCTGTAAATATTAATTTGTGGACATTACCTAGATATAAGCTTTGTAGGTATGGGCCAGGAGTCCATTAGGTCTTTAGTCATGTATATTGTATTCCCTTATATATAGGGCTCAAGTGAATGAATAAGATGAGGGTTTTTAACGGCGTATCTCTTCTCTCTTATTCTCTTCTTCTTCTACTGTTTCTATCTTTGTCTATTTTACACATAGATTTTACATATTGTCAATCTATATTACAACACGTTATCAGCACGAGTACTCTAACCAATTGAGCGAACGACGGTGGCATCAAGATGAACGGACAATCAAGGTAACAATCAAGAATTGATTTTTGCCCTAGAAAAGAATCGTGTGTTTTCTGTCAAGGTAACATTCAAGATCTATTAGTTTTATCAATTTTAATTATATTTATTTATCTCTAAACGATTAGATTATGTGAATAAATAATTTAATGTGTATTTCCGCTATTGAATAGATCTAATTAATATTGTGTTTGATCTACTCGACACCAATGTCCTCTTTATTGGATGATAATGATGAGTATGTGAATTCCTTCAATGTACTAAGCATCTTGGCCATTTTTCTTGATTTTTATATCATTTGGTAGTGTTCTGATTAGATGGTACACATCCGACTGTTATGAATATGTAGTTTCACTAAAACTGTTGTTCGCCTCTACTGATTTATGGCTTGTAAAAGCACTATTATGCTTCAGGATTTTTAACTCGACATTTAACCTGTGTTTGAATTGAGTATATGAGTGAACACTTAAATCTTTTTTAAGAGAATAACAAAGATGAAAAATTGTCACTTAATGATTTTGATATCCGTGCCTTCCAAATATATCAATGACTCAGATTTTCTTTTGCTGATCATTCTCTTGCCATGAGTATTATATTCGTTCTGTGAAATTGATGCAAGAGTTATTTCCGGACGTGTGTTATATCAATTCGAATTAATTTTGGATTCTCGACTTCTGTGAATTGCGTACCGCAAATATATATAAGTGTTGTTGCTGGAATTATTTCATTGGATAAACTCATGATTACATGATGCTGGTGGCTTTATTTTAATATTAATGTTAATGATCATAAAATTGTTTTACTTTACGTGGATTCTTCGTAAGTTATTGAATGTCCAAATCATGCCAATTAATTGATGCTCATTATATGTAGTAAATTAATGTAATGATCGTTAACATAATAGCAGATATGTTTATGTACCTATTTTGTATGAGAGAAAGATTATATATAAAAAAAAAATAGTGGAAATATTGGATATATATTATTGATGCTACATAGCTCAACTTATGGTCATCTTTATAATATGGTTGGATCAGAAGATAAAATTGTGCAATTATGAAATAGTGCAATATTATTAGCGAATATCTATCTATCCAAATTTATAAGGTTCAATTGAATACTAGTAGTCCCAGAAGGACATTAATATTAAATATTGATGGATAGAATAATTAGAACAATGTTTTACTTGTCGATAGCTTGTAAGTCGACAATGAATTTCTTATACACTCCCTGAAGGATCTTTTACAAGTTAACGATAATGTTTTTATATACTCCCCGATGGATCATCATCGACGTAAGTATCTCCCATAAATTCAAAATAAAGTTTTGGTATACTCCCTGCAGGATCAACACCAATACAAGTATCAAAATAAAATAATGACTACACTGTGAGTAAGTCTTGATGACTAATTTTGAATTAAGATGATATTGAATATTTTATGATCTGTTATGAACAGTTTGTATTCCTGAAGTAATACATGAGAATAATGAAATCCAACCAAATCAATATTCATGGACACAATATATTACAAATAGTGATATAATAGTAGTTTATTGAGATTGTATTAATGCCAGAAGCACATATATAAAAGTCTAATTGTCATATAAGATATCTGATAGAAGATTGTCTCTCTTCTATATGACTATATGTTTCATTGGTTTAATTGTCTTATATGAGCATCTCTTGTTTGATATGCATCATATCATTCTTCACATTACTTGTTACGATTTGATAGTGATAACACACGTATGATATGTGTAGTAGACATTATCCTATGGGTAAGAATTATTTACAATGATGAACAAAAAACAAAAATATTATATATCTTATGAAATGAAATCTCTTATACTTCAATTGTCATACTCCTGAAGAGTTATAAAATAAAAATGTCCACATATATTATTAATTTGTCCATGCATCTGATTACTCATGAAGCATATGTGGATTAATTTTAACATGTGAATAGTGTGTGTTGTTTGGAATATATATGGTGAAGCTATCAAAATATGCACTTACGACATGAATTTAGTTTGAAAATAATAGTTGCATATTTTGTTCCGCTGTTTTATGTATTGAGTATTGACGTGATCCAAAGTTATTGAGCCTAAATCAATTTAAATATCTTCAACTTTAGTCTAATTGACTAATGAACGGTATGCAATTTGTATAGTCATAAATTACAGAGCAAATATCCTCTTGAATTTTATACTTATAAATATGAGTTTCCCTGAAGGATTATATAATTAAAAGTATCACTAGTGAATTTAAATATCAACCTAGATTTGGTTATCGTTGAAGGATTGGTCCTGTTGACCAGTACCATAATTGCATAAGAATTATCTAGCGAGGATCTTTGACAAATTGATCTAGTAAGTAATCTCGTTGATTTTTGGATAAATTCGTGATTTTTTTTTTATTTTAGACCAGCTCTGCATATTCAACATACTTTTAATGAAGTTATGTACCCAGAATGTTACATAGATTGAATCTATACAAAAGTATTATGAAATTATTTATGTTTGCTTGTATATTTGATAAGATGCATACCACAGACTTATATTGTTGATAGCTATAATGTTCATTTATATGTGGTGCCTGAAGCATATAATATAGTTTATAGCTACAATAAAAGGCTCACAAGCAAAGTATAGTTGTAGTGCCTGAAGCATATAGTGTTCACTTAGAAATGATTATTATACTTCGATGCCCAACTTATATATTGATAATTAGCATGAGCAGTTGGATCATATTGGGCAATTATTTTTGGAAATTTCCCCCTAATATGCGTGGAGAATCAAGCATTTCCCATCTGCAATTTATTGTTACATCTTTTTTATCACCACAAATTCGTACCTTTATGGGCCTATATTACAAACTAGGTATGCTATGATTTTTTTATACTCCGTTGAATCTTTAATACCTAGAGGCCCTTATGGGGATCAGTTTATTATTTGGTACGTGTTTTGCATAATACATGAAGATGATTTCATGGCATTAGGGGGAGATATGAGCATACGTTTATTAATGCCATGAAATATGTGAAATATAAATTAGTTGAAACCACACAATAAATATTGAACTTGAAGTTCATATTATATTTCTGCCAAGTGAAATCTATAATAATAATGGAGTGGCCAATTTATAAATATATCGATGTACCACAAAGTAAGCAAATTTTCTAGGGAATGATTGACTCCTTAGTGCTAGAAGCATAAGGAGATATAATAAATATATGATGTATGAAAGTCCGCGGAAAATGTATATTCAAGAATAAACACTCCTTTATGAGAAACTCCTGAAGAGTTGATCCAGTACATCTTGCACGTGCATCAAACCATTATAGTACTGGAAATGCGGAACGGCCAAAATTAGATATTATGGGAAATGATTATAAATATGGCTAATAAATAAGAAGTTGCATATATGGTTGAAAGAAAAATATAAGTTGAATATCATAGTTGTCGACAACATACTTGCCTATGTGATTTCTTTACTATCTCATATAATGATCCGGATCAGAATAATGAAAGTGCTAGAAGCACTTAGGCTAATTGAGATAGAAAGAAAAATTGAGGCAGAGCTTTCACTCGCTACACGATATATCCCAGGAGGATAGCATATCCCAGAAGGATAATGAATATTTATATGAAAATGTGATGTGGTGGTGTGATGTAAATATAGCGAGATTATGCTCATGGGTTTATGCAGAGACCCAAATGTTTATTTAGATAAGTTCTCTCATTATCAATGATTCCGCAAGTTAATATTTATGGCAGCATTATTACAATGACTATTGAGTCATATGTGAAAGTCCTGGATGGACTCGAGTACCCGAGATGAAAGATAATTAAATGATTAATAGTTTCATTATTTAAAGTTGTTGGTGAGATGTGGTATAACCAACTAAATTCTTCCTGAAGAAGTAAAATAAGAAATTCAAGGTAGAACCTTGTGTATAATGATAATATACAAAATGATCATCTCGACCAAATAGATTATATGGTGAACACTATGTAAAATATTAAATAAGTTAGCTCATGCTTATAGACGGAGTAAGGATGAAACTTTTGGTTAAATACCAATGAGTATTATCTCGACTTGTAGATCGAGCATCTCCTAGAAGGAATATTTTTGACCCAACCAATCTACTTGAATCTCTTTTAGAGGTGTAAAATTGTAACACCAATGAGTGTCAAATATTTGGCATTTGACAAAGATCTAAAAAAAACAAATGAGGATATTATAGGACCTGGAGTTCCAAATGGACATGAAGTCCACAAACGACATGAAGTTTATTTATTAAGCGCAATTGTGCTAAACTTTTATCTCGCAAACTGCATCAGGCCTGATACTGCATTTGTGATGAATTTGCTAGCAAGATTTACTAAATCTCTCCTTAGAGAGATATCGTGATAAATATTGAGAATATCCCATTATTATTCATGTATGTTGAGTTATCTTTGGACTTGATATATGATATTGGTGGATAAGTACATCAATTGTATAATCGATCCCCGAAGTATGGGTCCTCAGTTGGTTATATACCTCTCAAATGGTATTAACTTTTTACCATTGGTTATTGAAATTTCCCTATATTTATCCAGAAGATAACTTGGTTTGTGTTACACAAATAAATTATAAAATACATTTGATCATATTTTTTGAATCTATATTAACTCCGGAAGAGCAACAAATGACGATTTTATGTTAGAAACTCTTGCCTTGAGGGGGAGCAACATACAATTATGAATGTAACTATACAGGTTTTCCCTTCAGGGGGAGCGATAAATAAATCTCGAAGATCGAGCCCAGAAGGTTAATTATAATCCTGAAAATTAGGCCCTGTTGGCCGGCGTTGTACTCTTTTTCCCTTGACTAAGTTTTTTTCCCATTGGGTTTTACTTAGTGAGGTTTTTAACGAGGCAGCATGTGTAACACATAAATTTGCATATGTTATGTACTCTTTTCCTCGACTGTTTTTTTTCTTACAGAGTTTTGCAGCGAGGTTTTTAACGAGGCATAGACATGATGCGGTAATGTCCAAGGGGGAGTGTTGTAAATATTAATTTGTGGACATTACCTAGATATAAGCTTTGTAGGTATGGGCCAGGAGTCCATTAGGTCTTTAGTCATGTATATTGTATTCCCTTATATATAGGGCTCAAGTGAATGAATAAGATTAGGGTTTTTAACGGCGTATCTCTTCTCTCTTATTCTCTTCTTCTTCTACTGTTTCTATCTTTGTCTATTTTACACATAGATTTTACATATTGTCAATCTATATTACAACATAACTGAAGTCAAATTAGTACAATTGAGCTCGAATTAGTCCAATTGAACTCGAATTAGTACAATTGAAGTCAAATTAGTACAATCTCAGTCAATTATAGTGTAATCGAACTCGAATTAGTCTAATTGAAGTCAAATTAGTGTAATTGAACTCAAAATTGTTCAATTGAACTCGAATTAGTACAATTGAAGTAAAATTAGTACTAATTCGATTTCAATTGTACTAATTTGAGTTCAATTGTACTAATTCGAGTTCAATTGTACTAATTTGACTTCAATTGTACTAATTCGAGTTCAATTCTACTAATTTGAGTTCAATTGCACTAATTTGACTTCAATTAGACTAATTCGAGTCCGATCGCTATAATTGACCGATATTGTACTAATTGGACTAATTCGAGTTCGATCGCACTATAATTGACCGATATTGTACTAATTGGACTAATTCAAGTTCGATTACACTATAATTGACCGATATTGTACTAATTTGAGTTCAATTGGACTAATTCGAGTTCGATTACACTACAATTGACTTAAATTGTACCAATTTGAACTCTAAAGTCAAATTAGTATAATTGGAGTCAAATTAGTACAATTGAGCTCGAATTAGTCCAATTGAACTCTAATTAGTACAATTGAAGTCAAATTAGTTCAATCTCGGTCAATTATAGTGTAATCGAACTCGAATTAGTCTAATTGAAGTAAAATTAGTGTAATTGAACTCAAATTTGTTCAATTGAACTCGAATTAGTAGAATTGAAATAAAATTAGTACTAATTCGATTTCAATTGTACTAATTTGAGTTCAATTGTACTAATTCGAGTTCAATTGTACTAATTTGACTTCAATTGTACTAATTCGAGTTCAATTCTACTAATTTGACTTCAATTAGACTAATTCGAGTTCGATCGCTATAATTGACCGATATTGTACTAATTGGACTAATTCGAGTTCGATCGCACTATAATTGACCGATATTGTACTCATTGGACTAATTCGAGTTCGATTACACTATAATTGACCGATATTGTACTAATTTGAGTTCAATTGGACTAATTCGAGTTCGATTACACTATAATAGACTTAAATTGTACTAATTTGACTTCAATCGAACTAAAGTCAAATTAGTATATTGAAGTCAAATTAGTACAATTGAACTTCAATTATAGTGTAATCAAAATGGAATTAGTACAACTGAACACAAATTAGTACAATTGAAGTCAAATTAGTACAATCTCGGTCAATTATAGTGTAATCGAACTCGAATTGGTCAAATTAAGTCAAATTAGTACTAATTCGACTTCAATTGTACTAATTCGAGTTCTATTATACTAATTTGACTTCAATTGTACTAATCCGAGTTCAATTCTACTAATTTGAGTTCAATTGCATTAATTTGACTTCAATTAGACTAACTCGAGTTTAATTACACTTACCTATATTTGACTTCAATTGGACTAATTCGAATTCGATTACACTATAATTGACTTAAATTGTACCAATTTGACTTTAATTGTACTAATTTGACTTCAATTGGACTAATTCGAGCTCAATTGTACTAATTTGACTTTAGAACGATTGAAGTCAAATTAGTACAATCTCGGTCAATTACAGCGTAATCGAACTCGAATTAGTCTAATTGAAGTCAAATTAGTGTAACTGAACTCAAATTAGTTCAATTGAACTCGAATAAATACAATTGAAGTAAAATTAGTACTAATTCGATTTCAATTGTACTAATTTGAGTTCAATTGTACTAATTCGAGTTCGATTACACTATAATTGACTGATATTTTACTAATTCGAGTTCAATTCTACTAATTTGAGTTCAATTGCACTAATTTGACTTCAATTAGACTAATTTGAGTTCGATCACTATAATTGACCGATATTGTACTAATTGGACTAATTCGAGTTCGATTACACTATAATTGACCGATATTGTACTAATTTTAGTTCAATTGAACTAATTCGAGTTCGATTACACTATAATTGACTTAGATTGTACTAATTTGACTTTAATTGTACTAATTTAACTTCAACCAGACTAAAGTCAAATTAGTATAATTGAAATCAAATTAGTATAATTGAAGTTAAATTAGTACAGTTGAACTCGAATTATTCCAATTGAACTCGAATTAATCCAATTGAGCTCGAATTAGTACAATTGAACTCGAATTAGTACAATTGAAGTCAAATTAGTACAATCTCGGTCAATTACAGTGTAATCGATCTCAAATTAGTACAATTGAAGTCAAATTAGTACTAATTCGACTTCAATTGTACTAATTTGAGTTCAATTGTACTAATTCGAGTTCAATTATACTAATTTGAGTCCAATTCTACTAATTTGAGTTCAATTGCACTAATTTGACTTCAATTAGACTAATTCGAGTTCGATTAAACTATAATTGACCGATATTGTACTAAACAAATTCGAGTTCTATTACACTATAATTGACCGATATTGTACTAATTGGACTTCAATTGGACTAATTCGAGTTCGATTATACTTAAATTGACTTAAATTGTACTAATTTGACTTTAATTGTACTAATTTGACTTCAATCGGACTAAAGTCAAATTAGTATAATTGAAGTCAAATTAGTATAATTGAAGTCAAATTACACTATAATTAATCGAGATTGTACTAATTGGACTAATTCGAGTTCGTTTACACTATAATTGACCGAGATTATACTAATTTGACTTCAATTGTATTAATTTGACTTCATTTAGACTAATTGGAGTTTGATTTGACTAATTAAAGTTTGATTACACTATAATTGAACGAGAATGTACTAATTTGACTTCAATTGCACTAATTCGAGTTTGATTACAATATAATTGTCCGAGATTGTACTAATTTGACTTTAATTGTACTAATTCGAGTTCAATTACACTATAATTGACCGAGAATGTACTAATTTGGCTTCAATTGTACTAATTTGACTTCAAATTATACTAACTTGACTTCAATTGGACTAATTCGAGTTCAATTACACTAATTCGATTTCGATTACAATATAATTGTCCGAGATTGTACTAATTATACCTCAATTGAACTAATTCGAGTTATAAATTAAAATTATGTTTATTTTAATTTTTAAATTTGACTTTTTATTTAAAATTTCATTGTAAAATAAATAAAATACAAAATAAATGGATTTTTAAATAGATTTTGAAAACGATTTTTTAAAATAATTTTTTATACAAAAAAATTTAAATAAAAAATATAATTTTTATTAAAAAATAAGTTAAATAATTTTTTTTATTTAAAATAAATTTTCATACAAAAAAATTTAAATAAAAAATAAATTTTTAATAAAAAATTAATTTTTATACAAAAATAATGAAATAAAAAAAAATTATAACAAAAAATTTAAATAAAAAATATTTTTTTATTAAAAACGGATTTTGAAAATCCGTTTTATAAAACATATTCAACTTATAATATAATATGTTCATCTTATAAGTTAGTATGTTCATTTTACAAATTAAAAAAATATTACTGAAACATTTATCTTATTTGATAGGATATTTATGTGCAAATAAAATCTCAATTTATTAAGAAAAACATAAATCAGTTAAGAACTTAAGATATTAACAATAAATAAAATATTTAATACATTAAAATTTTATTCTCACAATTTATTTAGCGGCCATCTTGAAAATCAATGACTCAAATAAAGTGATAATAATTAAAATATCATGATATTTTTTAGTTAATTATTGAATGACAAAGTTCAAATATTTTAAGTCTTAATATTTAAAATATTACTCAGCTTGATCATGTTAACAAACATATTCATCTTACACAAAATTAACATATTCATCGTGTTAAGAAACATATTCATCTGAGAAAGAAACATGTTCATCTTATAATTTAACATATTCAGCTGATAATAAAATATATTCATCTTATAACATAACATCTTCATCTTATAATTTGAATGTTCATTTTACAATGAAACATATTCATCATGTAAAGAAACATATTACTTACAAAATCAACTTATTCATCTTGTACAAAATCAACATATTCATCATGTTAATAAACATGTTCATCATAGAAAGAAACATGTTCATCTTACAATTTAATATATTCAGCTGATAATAAAACATATTCAACTTATAATATAATATGTTCTTCTTATAAGTTAGTATGTACATTTTACAAATTAAAAAAAATATTACTGAAACTATAATCTTATTTGATAGGATATATATGCGCAAATAAAATCTCAACTTATTAAGAAAATCATAAATCAGGTAAGAATATTAATATATTAACAATAAATAAAATACTTAATACATTAAAATTTTATTCTCACAATTTATTTAGCGGCCATCTTGAAAATCAGTTACTCAAATAAAGTGATAATAATTAAAATATCATGATATAGTTAATTATTGAATGACAAAGTTCAAATATTTTAAATTTTAATATTAAAAATATTACTGAGCTTGATCATGTTAAGAAACATATTCATCTTGAACAAAATCAATATATTCATCGTGTTATGAAACATATTCATATGAGAAAGAAACATGTTCATCTTATAATTTAACATATTCATATGATAATAAAATATATTCATCTTATAACATAACATCTTCATCTTATAATTTGACATGTTCATTTTACAATGAAACATATTATCATGTAAAGAAACATATTACGTACAAAATCAACTTATTCATCGTGTTTATAAACATGTTCATCTGAGAAAGTAACATGTTCATCTTATAATTTAATATATTCAGCTGATAATAAAACATATTCATCTCATAACATAACATGTTCATCTTATAAGTTGAAATGTTCATTTTACGAATTAAATAAATATTACTGAAACATTTATCTTATTTGATAGGATATTTATGCGCAAATAAACTCTCAATTTATTAAAAAAATCATAAGTCAGTTAAGAATCTTAAGATATTATCAATAAATAAAATATTTAATACATTAAAATTTTATTCTCATAATTTATTTAGCGGCCATCTTGAAAATCAGTGACTCAAATAAAGTGATAATAATTAAAATATCATGATATAGTTAATTATTGAATGACAAAGTTCAAATATTTTAATTCTTAATATTTAAAATATTACCCAGTTTGATCATGTTAAGAAACATATTCATTTTGCACAAAATCAACATATTCATCGTGTTAAGAAACATATTCATCTGAGAAAGAATCATGTTCATCTTATAATTTAACATATTCAGCTGATAATAACATATATTCATCTTATAACATAACATTTTCATCTTATAATTTGACATGTTCATTTTACAATGAAATATATTCATCATGTAAAAACAAATTACGTACAAAATCAACTTATTCATCTTGTACAAAATCAACATATTCATCGTGTTAATAAACATGTTCATCTGAGAAAGAAACATGTTCATCTTATAATTTAATATATTCAGCTGATAATAAAACATATTCATCTTATAACATAACATGTTCATCTTATAAGTTGACATGTTCATTTTACAAATTAAATAAATATTACTGAAACATTTATCTTATTTGATAGGATAGTTATGCGCAAATAAACTCTCAACTTATTAAGAAAATCATAAATCAGTTAAGATTATTAATATATTAACAATAAATAAATATTTAATACATTAAATTTTTATTCTCACAATTTATTTAGCGGTCATCTTGAAAATCAGTGACTCAAATAAAGTGATAATAATTAAAATATCATGATATAGTTAATTATTGAATGACAAAGTTCAAATATTTTAAGTCTTATTATTTAAAATATTACTGAGTTTGATCATGTTAAGAAACATATTCATCTTGAACAAAATCAATATATTCATCGTGTTAAGAAACATATTCATATGAGAAAGAAACATGTTCATCTTATAATTTAACATATTCATCTGATAATAAAATATATTCATCTTATAACATAACATCTTCATCTTATAATTTGACATGTTCATTTTACAATGAAACATATTATCATGTAAAGAAACATATTACGTACAAAATCAACTTATTCATCATGTACAAAATCAAAATATTCATCGTGTTTATAAACATATTCATCTGAGAAAGTAACATGTTCATCTTATAATTTAATACGATGAAAACAACTCTAGTGGCCCTTCAAGATATAATGCTCAAAAAGATTCTAGATGAAGTCGATCGGAAGATTCCAGTATTTAATTCTTGATTATATGAACAAAATCCAAAACTGCATGAATTTTGTTTTGCAAGCGTTGACATATTCTTTGACACTTTCTTGACAAGCCCTTTTCTTTTATAATTTCATTTCATTTGCAGGGTTTTGCCTATTTGCAAGCAGGAGTGTGTTTCAAGTATGGGTCAACACGTATCTTACGAACAATCTATTGCATATGAAGGGTTCTTAACTACGATGACTCTAATGACTGTATTTTTTTAACTCTAATCACTGCTTAGCTTTAGAATAATGTTTGAAGAAACGCGTTTTATGTAATTTTTTGGAGCCTAGAAAACACATGTGCAATATGGAGTTGATTTTCTTTCATTTGAAAGGTCTTTTGGTTTCATATCTTATTATGATTGTTTACTAGTACAATAGTGTATGAACATGTTACATAGTAAGATGAACATGTTATAGAATAAGATGAACATGTTACATACACAAATAAGATGAACATGTTATAAAATAAGATGAATATGTTACAAAATGAGATGAAAATGTTAGAAAATAAAACGATTATGTATTATTTCATTCTGCAATTCGTAACATGTTCATCTTATTTCATAACATATTCATCTTATTATGTAACATGTTCATCTTATGTCAGTATAAAAAATTGATTACGAAAAAAATAATTATGTTAAAAAACGTATCAAATGTGTTAAAAAAATTAATGTTTGCATAATGAAATAACACATGTTCATCTTATTATAGAGAATGAAAAATTATGAATTTGGTATTTTTATTTTTATTTTTAAATAAAAAATATGAATGATAATTTAATTTATATAGTATGATATATAAAATTCATTATTCAATAGAGAGAGACACATGTCCCATTAAAAAAAAACCTTATCTCACGTGCTTTTTTGAGATATTATATTACACACAGGCCTTGGCACACCTAATTATTTGCGATGCTACAAGGTGCTCGTTCTACTTTTTCATCTCGCTTTCATCCAAAGTTGTATTAAAATGTCATTGATAATTTAGGATAAATATTCAATTTGTGAAGTTATATATGATTTTGACATATTTATTTTATATTTTAAGTGCTTCTGACAGCACCAACTTTGATTAATGTATAAGCAATAAAAGTAATATTTTAAAATTATTGTAAAATTATACTTTTGATGGTGTTATGAAATTAATGTTGAGATCTTATTCAATTCAACTTATAATTGCATCCCAAGTATAGTGTAACATTTCTAAACATAAAATTGCGTTTAGTAATATTAATTGATCTATATTTAATTACTAGCACAACATACGTGTATTACACGAGTGCTTACTATATTTTTTTCTTAAAATTTAAAATTAATGAAAAAAAATGGTTGAAAATTTAAATATTTTTTATAAAAATATATATATTATATATTTTAGTATGATACTTGTTACTTGTACGACTTACATGTGTTATATTCTAATAATTTTCTAACTTATAACATATAACTACATTAAACATAAATACATTAGCTGAGAAAAATTTAGATTTCTTTAATTAATTTTAATAAATAAATTTATTATTATTATAAATACAAATATAATTTATTTATTTTATATATACAATATGGATGTCAAATCGAAGCTCATCAAAAGATGATTAATTTGATATATTATATATGTTAAACTGATAAGAAATATAAAAGTTACAAACTTTTAAAATACATTTACAATTAAATAATTATAATAAAATATGATATTAAAATGCCTAAAATTAGACCTATAACGAGTTTAACATCTTTATAATGTATTATATAACGAATGTACAATCGTTTAAGGTGGATTTTGTTGAAAAACAACCATAACGAATGTACAATCATTATAACGAATGTACATGTATAGTTGTTTTTCTTAACAAACGTGCTTTATCTATGATTTTTTTTATCGAATTACTTGCTAACTATTGTATATTCATATTACATATCATTGGAAATATAGTTTTCATGTGTTAGAGCGTTGAAAGACTCATAAGGAAACTCTTTTTTTGAAATAACAATCCTTGTTTTTTATTATCAGTTGAATATGTTAATTTATAAGATGAACATGTTTCTTTCTCAGATGAACATTTTTATTAACACGATGAATATGTTGAGTTTGTACAAGATGAATAAGTTGTTTTTGTACGTAATATGTTTCTTAACATGATGAATATGTTTCACTGTAAAATGAACATGTCAATTTATAAGATGAAGATGTTATGTTATAAGATGAATATGTTTTATGATTTAAGGATAAGAGTTTAGGGTTATTTTGAGTGCATAGCATGACCGCCTAAAACAAAATCACAGTGCATAAGCGTCGTCTAGCACCTAAACGGATGCCTAGAGCCATTTAGAATAAAAATAAAACAACAATACAAATTTCTTTTATTTTTATTTTTTAAATAGATGACATGAT
>CACSLK010028053.1:3896727-3915235 GCA_902706635.1 Striga hermonthica | reverse complement strand
AAAAAAAAAAAAAAACAATTATGTTCCCAACAGATCTGGATTGAATAAAAAAGTAGTAACTTTAACTATTTAACTAACCCTTTTATGAAGAAGGAAATAAAATTCATACTTATATTGGGCTTTATTGATAAAATTATATCATAAATTAGTTATGATTTGCACTAATATAAATAATTATTATGTTTCATGAAAATCTAAAGTTTGAAATAATTATAAAACCGATTTTCTTAAATGTAGCTTTACAATTTTGTTGTAAATTATTTTATCATGTTTTGTATCACTATAATATATTAAATTTGCTTCGCCGGGTTTTACAATTTGCTTCGCCGGGTTTGTAATTAAATTTGTTTTGTTGGATAGTAATTAATTTTTGTTTCGCCAGTTACGATTGAATTTTTGCTTCGCTGGTTTGGGAAATCAAGACGCGATAATGGAAGTTGCAGGTTTGTAATTAATTTTTAAAATTAGCGCGTGTACTTCAGGTAGCAAATAAAAGTGAATTCCATTTATTAGCCTTGGCCCGCGTGTGTATTTCATCTTATACCATAACATCTTCATCTTATAATTTGACATGTTCATTTTACAGTGAAACATATTCATCTTGTTAAAAAACATATTTCGTACAAAATCAACTTATTAATCTTGTACAAAATCAAACATATTCATCGTGTTAATAAACATGTTCATCTGAGAAAAAAACATGTTCATCTTATAATTTAACCTATTCAGCTGATAATAAAACATATTCATCATCTAACATAACATGTTCATCTTATAAGTTGACATGTTCATTTTACAAAGAAACATATTCATCATGTTAAGAAACATATATACGTACAAAATCAATACGTTAAGAAACATATTCATTTCGTCGTAATGATTTGACTAGGGGAATTTGCATGTTTGAATTTGTACATGTTTTGACTATGTATTTTGTTATAGTGCACTTGAGATAAATTAATGCTATAAGTTTTATTATTTTGTCATTTTGTTTGCAAATTATGGGTAAATTAATTTAACTTCAGTAATCGCAGAATATAAGTCATGTAATTGGAATGTTACCAAATTGTAGCTAATTAATTGTAGAATATAACTTATGTAAATTGGAACATTATGAAAGTAAATCATTAATTTTGTAAATCGTAAAGTGTAATTATATTTTTTAATTATCCTACTATATAAAAGTTGATGCTAAACTAAGCAATTACTATAAATTTAAAATTACCATTGAGTAATATAAAATAATTAATAATAATAATTTAATATATATTTACAAATAAAATTAGTTGTTATTGTCAACTCAATATAAAATACATAAAATAACAATATAAATTATTTTATAAAAAAATAAATATATAATTCAGTAATACACCATAAAATAGTCATTTTATTGTTTTTCCATGCTTTTTTTTAAACAAAAATTAAGTATCATATAAAATAAATTTTAAGGAATTATAAAATATTATTTCTAAATTTAAATAAATTATATAAAAAATGAATGTTATTATGTTATTTGAACTATTAATTTGACTTCGATTGGACTAATTCTAGTTCGGTTACACTATAATTGACCGTGATTAGACTAATTCGAGTTCGATTATACTAATATGACTTCGATTGGACTAATTCAAGTTCGATTGGACTAATTTGACTTCAATTGGACTAATTTGATTTCGATTGCACTGATTTGACTTCGATTGTAGTAATTTGACTTCGATTGTACTAATTTGATTTTGATTGTACTAATTCGACTTCGATTGGACTAGAATGACTTCGATTGTACTAATTTGACTTTGATTATACTATTTTGACTTCGATTGGACTAATTTGACTTCGATTGAACGAATTTGATTTCGATTGGACTAATTCGAGTTTGATTGGACTAATTTGACTTCGATTGGACTAATTTGATTTCGATTGTACTAATTTGACTTCGATTATAGTAATTTGACTTCGATTGGACTAATTTGATTTCGATTGTACTAATTTGACTTCGATTATAGTAATTTGACTTCAATTGGACTAATTCTAGTTCGATTACACTATAATTGACCGTGATTGGACTAATTCGAGTTCGATTATACTAATTTGACTTTGATTGGACTAATTCGAGTTCGATTGGACTAATTTGACTTCGATTTGACTAAATTTGATTTCGATAGTACTAAATTGACTTCGATTATAGTAATTTGACTTCGACTGTACTAATTTGACTTCGATCGTACTAATTCGACTTCGATTGGACTAGAATGACTTCGATTGTACTAATTTGACTTCGATTGTACTAATTTGATTTCGATTGGCCTAATTCGAGTTTGATTGGACTAATTTGACTTTGATTGGACTAATTTGATTTCGATTATACTAATTTGACTTCGATTATAGTAATTTGACTTCGATTATAGTAATTTGACTTCGATTGGACTTATTCTAGTTCGATTACACTATAATTGATCGTGATTGAACTAATTTGAGGTTGATTATACTAATTTGACTTCGATTGGACTAATTCGAGTTCGATTGGACTAATTTGACTTCGATTGGACTAATTTGATTTCGATTGTACTAATTTGACTTCGATTGTAGTAATTTGACTTCGACTGGACTAATTTGACTTCGATTGTACTAATTCGACTTCGATTGGATTAGAATGACTTCGATTGTACTAATTTGACTTCGATTGTACTAATTTGACTTCGATTAGACTAATTTGACTTCAATTGTACTAATTTGATTTCGATTGGACTAATTCGAGTTTGATTGGACTAATTTGACTTCGATTGGACTAATTTGATTTCGATTATACTAATTTGACTTCGATTATAGTAATTTGACTTCGATTATAGTAATTTGACTTCGATTGGACTTATTCTAGTTCGATTACACTATAATTGACCGTCATTGGACTAATTCGAGGTCGATTGTACTAATTTGACTTCGATTGGACTAATTTGAGTTCGATTGGACTAATTTGACTTCTATTGGACTTATTCTAGTTCGATTACACTATAATTGACGTGATTGGACTAACTCGAGGTCGATTATACTAATTTGACTTCAATTGGACTAATTCGAGTTCGATTGGACTAATTTGACTTCGATTGGACTAATTTGATTTCGATTGTACTAATTTGACTTCGATTGTAGTAATTTGACTTCGACTGTACTAATTTGACTTCGATTGTACTAATTCGACTTCGATTGGATTAGAATGACTTTGATTGTACTAATTTGACTTCGATTGTACTAATTTGACTTCGATTAGACTAATTTGACTTCGATTGTACTAATTTGATTTCGATTGGACTAATTCGAGTTTGATTGGACTAATTTGACTTCGATTGGACTAATTTGATTTCGATTATACTAATTTGACTTCGATTATAGTAATTTGACTTTGATTATAGTAATTTGACTTCGATTGGACTAATTCTAGTTCGGTTACACTATAATTGAGTGTGATTGGACTAATTCGAGTTCGATTATACTAATATGACTTCGATTGGACTAATTCGAGTTCGATTGGACTAATTTGACTTCAATTGGACTAATTTGATTTCGATTGTACTAATTTTACTTCGATTGTAGTAATTTGACTTCGACTGTATTAATTTGACTTCGATTATACTAATTCGACTTTAATTGGACTAGAATGACTTCGATTGTACTAATTTGACTTCGATTGTACTAATTTGACTTCGATTGGACTAATTTGACTTTGATTGTACGAATTTGATTTCGATTGGACTAATTCGAGTTTGATTGGACTAATTTGACTTCGATTGGACTAATTTGACTTCGATTGGACTAATTTGATTTCGATTATACTAATTTGACTTCGATTGTACTAATTCGACTTCGATTGGACTAATTCTAATTCGATTACACGATAATTGACCGTGATTGGACTAATTCGAGTTCGATCATACTAATTTGACCTCGATTGCACTAATTCGAGTTCGATTGGACTAATTTGATTTCGATTGTAGTAATTTGACTTCGATTGTAGTAATTTGACTTCGACTGTACTAATTTGACTTCGATTGTACTAATTTGACTTCGATTGTACTAATTTGACTTCGATTAGACTAATTTGACTTCGATTGTACTAATTTGACTTCGATTGGACTAATTTGACTTCGATTGTACTAATTCGACTTCGATTGGACTAATTCTAGTTCGATTACACGATAACTGACAGTGATTGGACTAATTCGAGTTCGATTATACTAATTTGACTTCGATTGGACTAATTCGAGTTCGATTGGACTAATTTGATTTCGATTGTAGTAATTTGACTTCGATTGTAGTAATTTGACTTCGATTAGTCTAATTTGACTTCGGTTGTACTAATTTGACTTCGATTGGACTAATTTGACTTTGATTGGACTAATTTGATTTCGATTATACTAATTTGGCTTCGATTATAGTAATTTGACTTCGATTATAGTAATTTGACTTCGATTGGACTTAATTCTAGTTCGGTTACACTATAATTGACCGTGATTGGACGAATTCGAGTTCGATTATACTATATGACTTTGATTGGACTAATTCGAGTTCGATTGGACTAATTTGACTTCAATTGGACTAATTTGATTTCGATTGCACTAATTTGACTTCGATTGTAGTAATTTGACTTCGATTGTACTAATTTGACTTCGATTGTATTAATTCGACTTCAATTGGACTAGAATGACTTTGATTGTACTAATTTGACTTCGATTGTACTAATTTGACTTCGATTGGACTAATTTGACTTTGATTGTACGAATTTGATTTCGATTGGACTAATTCGAGTTTGATTAGACTAATTTGACTTCGATTTGACTAATTTGATTTTGATTGTACTAATTTGACTTCGATTGTACTAATTCGACTTCGATTGGACTAATTCTAGTTCGATTACACGATAATTGACCGTGATTGGACTAATTCGAGTTCGATTATACTAATTTGACTTTGATTGGACTAATTCGAGTTCGATTGGACTAATTTGATTTCGATTGTAGTAATTTGACTTCGATTGTAGTAATTTGACTTCGACTGTACTAATTTGACTTCGATTGTACTAATTCGACTTCGATTGAATTGGAATGACTTCGAGTGTACTAATTTGACTTCGATTGTACTAATTTGACTTCGATTAGACTAATTTGACTTCGGTTGTACTAATTTGACTTCGATTGGACTAATTTGACTTTGATTGGACTAATTTGATTTTGATTATACTAATTTGACTTCGATTATAGTAATTTGACTTCGATTATAGTAATTTGACTTCGATTGGACTAATTCTAGTTCGGTTACACTATAATTGACCGTGATTGGACGAATTCGAGTTCGATTATACTATATGACTTCGATTGGACTAATTCGAGTTCGATTGGACTAATTTGACTTCAATTGGACTAATTTGATTTCGATTGCACTAATTTGACTTCGATTGTAGTAATTTGACTTCGACTGTACTAATTTGACTTCGATTGTATTAATTCGACTTCAATTGGACTAGAATGACTTCGATTGTACTAATTTGACTTCGATTGTACTAATTTGACTTCGATTGGACTAATTTGACTTTGATTGTACGAATTTGATTTCGATTGGACTAATTCGAGTTTGATTGGACTAATTTGACTTCGATTGGACTAATTTGATTTCGATTGTACTAATTTGACTTCGATTGTACTAATTCGACTTCGAATGGACTAATTCTAGTTCGATTACACGATAATTGACCGTGATTGGACTAATTCGAGTTCGATTATACTAATTTGACTTCGATTGGACTAATTCGAGTTCGATTGGACTAATTTGATTTCGATTGTAGTAATTTGACTTCGATTGTAGTAATTTGACTTCGACTGTACTAATTTGACTTCGATTGTACTAATTCGACTTCGATTGGATTGGAATGACTTCGATTGTACTATTTTGACTTCGATTGTACTAATTTGACTTCGATTGTACTAATTTGACTTCGATTAGACTAATTTGAGTTAGATTGGACTAATTTGATTTCGATTATACTAACTTGACTTCGATTATAGTAATTTGACTTCGATTGGACTAATTCTAGTTCGGTTACACTATAATTGACTGTGATTGGACTAATTCGAGTTCGATTATACTAATATGACTTCGATTGGACTAATTTGACTTCGATTGGACTAATTTGACTTCAATTGGACTAATTTGATTTCGATTGCACTAATTTGACTTCGATTGTAGTAATTTGACTTCGATTGTACTAATTTGACTTCGATTGTACTAATTCGACTTCAATTGGACTAGAATGTCTTCGATTGTACTAATTTGACTTCGATTGTTATAATTTGATTTCGATTGGACTAATTTGACTTTGATTGTATGAATTTGATTTCGATTGGACTAATTCGAGTTTGATTGGACTTATTTGACTTCGATTGGACTAATTTGATTTCGATTGTACTAATTTGACTTCACTTCGATTGTACTAATTCGACTTCGATTGGACTAATTCTAGTTCGATTACACTATAATTGACCGTGATTGGACTAATTCGAGTTCGATTATAGTAATTTGACTTCGATTGGACTAATTCGAGTTCGATTGGACTAATTTGATTTCGATTGTAGTAATTTGACTTCGATTGTAGTAATTTGACTTCGACTGTACTAATTTGACTTCGATTGTACTAATTCGACTTCGATTGGATTAGAATGACTTCGATTGTACTAATTTGACTTCGATTGTACTAATTTGACTTTGATTAGACTAATTTGACTTCGATTGTACTAATTTGACTTCGATTGGACTAATTTGACTTTGATTGTACGAATTTGATTTCGATTGGACTAATTCGAGTTTGATTGGACTTATTTGACTTCGATTGGACTAATTTGATTTTGATTGTACTAATTCGACTTCGATTGGACTAATTCTAGTTCGATTACACTATAATTGACCGTGATTAGACTAATTCGAGTTCGATTATACTAATTTGACTTCGATTGGACTAATTAGAGTTCGATTGGACTAATTTGATTTCGATTGTAGTAATTTGACTTCGATTGTAGTAATTTGACTTCGACTTACTAATTTGACTTCGATTGTACTAATTCGACTTCGATTGGATTAATGACTTCGATTGTACTAATTTGACTTCGATTATACTAATTTAACTTCGATTAGACTAATTTGACTTCGATTGTACTAATTTGACTTCGATTGGACTAATTTGACTTCGATTGTACTAATTTGATTTCGATTGGACTAATTCGAGTTTGATTGGACTAATTTGACTTCGATTGGACTAATTTGATTTCAATTATACTAATTTGACTTCGATTATAGTAATTTGACTTCGATTATAGTAATTTGACTTCGATTGGACTAATTCTAGTTCGGTTACACTATAATTGGTCGTGATTGGACTAATTCGAGTTCGATTATACTAATATGACTTCGATTGGACTAATTCGAGTTCGATTGGACTAATTTGACTTCGATTGGACTAATATGATTTCGATTGCACTAGTTTGACTTTGATTGTAGTAATTTGACTTCGACTGTACTAATTTGACTTCGATTGTACTAATTCGACTTCGATTGGACTAGAATGACTTCGACTGTACTAAAATTTTAAAATTTTAATACATTAAAATTTTAAAATCTTAAGATATTATCAATAAATACAATATTTAATACATTAAAATTTTAATCCTCACTATTTATTTAGCGGCCATCTTAAAAATCAGTGACTCAAATAAAGTGATAATAATTAAAATATCATGATATTTTGTAGTTAATTATTGAATGACAAAGTTAAAATATTTTAAGTCTTATAATTTATATTCAATTGATAATAAAACATATTCATCTTATAAAATAACATCTTCATCTTATAATTTGACATGTCCATTTTACAATAAAACATATTCATCATGTTAAAAAACATATTACGTACAAAATCAACTTATTCATCGTGTTAATAAACATGTTCATCGGAGAAAGAAATATGTTCATCTTATAATTTAATATATTCATCTTATAACATAACATGTTCATCTTATAAGTTGACATGTTCATTTTACAAATTAAATAAATATTACTGAAATGTTTATCTTATTTGATAGGATAGTTATGCGCAAATAAACTCTCAATTTATTAAGAAAACCATAAATCATTTAACAATCTTAAGATATTATCAATAAATAAAATATTTAATACATTAAAATATTAATTATCTCTATTTATTTAGCGGTCATCTTGAAAATCAGTGACTCAAATAAAGTGATAATAATTAAAATACCATGATATTTTTTAGTTAATTATTAAATGACAAAGTTAAAATATTTTAAGTCTTGTAATTTAACATATTCAACTGATAATAAAACATATTCATCTTATAACATAACATCTTCATCTTATAATTTGACATGTCCATTTTACAATGAAACATATTCATCATGTTAAAAAACGTATTACGTACAAAATCAACTTATTCATCGTGTTAATAAACATGTTCATCGGAGAAAGAAATATGTTCATCTTATAATTTAATATATTCATCTTATAGCATAACATGTTCATCTTATAAGTTGACATGTTCATTTTACAAATTAAATAAATATTACTTAAACAATTATCTTATTTGATAGGATAGTTATGCGCAAATAAACTCTCAATTTATTAAGAAAACCATAAATCATTTAACAATCTTAAGATATTATCAATAAATAAAATATTGAATACATTAAAATTTTAATTATCACTATTTATTTAGAGGTCATCTTGAAAATCAGTGACTCAAATAAAGTGATAATAAATAAAATATCATGATATTCTTTAGTTAATTATTGAATGACAAAGTTCAAATATTTTAAGTCATATACTTTAACATATTTAACTGATAATAAAACATATTCATCTTATAACATAATATTTTTATCTTATAATTTGACATGTTCATTTTACAATGAAACATATTCATGTCATATAGAATGTAGGCATGTTCATTTTGTATTTACATATGTTCATTCTAAGATTAAACATGTTCATATCATACTGAAATATTGTCATATATTAAATAAGTGTTCATTTTTCATGTTTTTGAAAAGTTCAGAGAACATGTCATATAGAATGTAGACATGTTCATTTTGTACTTATACATGTTCATTCTAAGATTAAACATGTTCATATCATACTAAAACATTGTCATATATTAAATAGGAGCTTATTTTTCCTATTTTGGAAAAGTTCAGAGAACATGTCATATATAATGTAGACATGTTCATTTTGTATTTACACATGTTCATTCTAAGATTAAACATGTTCATATCATACTGAAACATTGTCATATATTGAATAGGTGCTCATTCTTCATGTTTTGGAAAAGGTTATAGAACATGTCATGTAAAATGTAGACATGCTCATTCTAAGATTAAACATGTTCATATCATACTGAAATATTGTCATACATTAAATATGTTCATATCATTGCTAATAGTTTTGTGTACTCAATGGCTACTATTTGTTAAATATAAATTGACTTAAATAAAATTATTTTGGAAGTAGATTGATTAGATATATTTTCAATAAGATTTGTATATTAAGTTTCACAGTAATTTATTGATTAATATATTATCACCTAAGATTGTATATATTAAATTAATCGATTTAAAATTTAATTTAGTTAAATCGCGAGTTTGGATTGTAAGATTCATATTTGACACGTTAAAATTGGTAAATGAGCTGAATGTGAACTCAATTATCTCACGTTTGGCTAACGAGTAGATAAAAGCTCGTTATTAATAAACAACTAGTACTCTTATACTCGTGTACATTTAATTATATTATAAGAATTCCATATAGTTTAAATTCAACAATATAAATAAAGATTAGAATAAAATATTTTTTATTATGAAAAATTAATTGTACACAACATTATATACATGTCGACTTGTCCTCTCCATATCCAAATATCCATATCTTTTTGATTGGCTACTTTTAAAATTATTAGTATTGGTTACGATCGAAACTTACCAGAAAATTACATATTAAACTAATATATTACAGTGATAAAAAAATATGATAAAATAATTTACAACAATATTGTAAAGCTACATTAAAAAAAATCGGTTTTATAATTATTTCAAACTTTAGATTTTCATAAAACATAATAATTATTTATATTAGTGCAAATTATAACTAATTTATGATATAATTTTATTAATAAAGCCCAATATAAGTATGGATTTTATTTCCTTCTTCATAAAACGGTTAGTTAAAATCATGTTAAGAAACATATTCATCTTGATCATGTTGAGAAACATATTCATCTTGTACAAAATCAACATATTCATCGTGTTAATAAACATATTCATCTGAGAAAGAAACATGTTCATGTTATAATTTAACATATTCAGTTAATAATAAAACATGTTCATCTTATAATTTGACATGTTCATTTTACAATAAAACATATTTATCATGTTAAGAAACATATTACGTACAAAATCAACTTATCATCTTGTACAAAATCAACATATTCATCGTGTTAATAAACATGTTCATCTGAGAAAAGAAACATGTTCATCTTATAATTTAACATATTCAGCTAATAATAAAACATATTCATCTTATAACATAATATGTTCATCTTATAAGTTGACATGTTCATTTTACAAAGAAACATATTTATTATGTTAAGAAACATATTACGTACAAAATCAACATATATATCTTGTACAAAATCAACATATTCACCCTCTTCGTGAACGAGATCACCGACTACTGCGTCCCGGGACCCTCAGCCCCCTCGAGCGGCCCACCCCATTGACCTCGCCCACCAGATAGTTCAGCCCGAGCAATCCATGCATGAAGATCGTGTCATTTGCCCCCACCGACCCCAAACCCATCGCAGCCTCGAAGCCCAGGTCCCCCAAGTTGAGCTCAACCGTCGTGAGACGCTTGTCTCACGTGCAACACACTCGCATTGTTCTATTTCCTGATAACAACAATGTGAAAGAAAACTACATTTAAATTTGATATCAAATAATTTCACCAGATTCAGACAAGCAAATGGAAATTCTTTCCAAGACAAATCATAAAAGACAAATCATAGAGCCCCATATTAAGAAACACCTATTTTTCTGATGAATGGTGATAAAGTGAGGGAGATTAAAGCAGGTCCAACCATATAGTTATTTTGCTGCTTCACAAACAGACATAAGTCTAATGATGTGGAAAGTACTTGCCAAAAGCTAATTACTCATCATATACCATTACTTATTTTAGTTTTGCTCCATTTGCCAAACATATTAGCATAAAGCAGATTGGAAAACAAATCATATTATTGTAATTAAAAAAAGGTAGCTTAAATCAATCTCTACTCACCTGACACTATGCTGATCCTAACTATTCAACTTTTGCAGTTGATGGACATAAGCACATTCATTTGTGTGACTTAAAAACAATCTTCCTCACCTGATCTTCATATTAAAAAGTATAATGATCTACTTTTCTACAGGCAGACTATACAGACACAAATGTTTTAGCAATAGGTGCTCAACAAAGACCAGCTCAACAACAAAATTACACATAAAGATTGTTTGGCCACCCATAGACAAGAACATATGAACCGGGCTAGAAGACGTTACCAGGTATATAATTGCAACCCAGGGCTCTGTACATTGCCCGTTGCAGACTGCCACGGCGTCATACACCTCATCGTATCCATGTCCCCCATTCCCAATTTTTGATCTCACTGACCATTTTCGACCCTCCCCCAACCCCACATGGGACACCTCACTCCCGAACCTAACCACCTGCCGAGCCTAAACTTGTCGGCAAAATCTCTCAAATACTCAAAAACCTAACCGTGATCTAAAAACCTCCTCAGATCTCTCTCGGGCTTCCCGCAAGCCACGAATGGGTAGGCCCGAAAGCCCATGACCTCCCGTGGCAAGTTCGTCTGCAAAGAGGCATAGAGACTAGAGTGTATGACTTTTCGGGTCGGATCGAGTCCTATCGGGTCGGCCTCTATTTCTGGTGTGTAGGCTCAGGTCCCCCCAACCTGGGTTGCCCTCATCAAAACAAGGAAAAAACATATCTTTTTCTCACAGAGAACAACACCCTTTATGTAGAGCAACACATACCACAAGTCTACTATTCCAAACAAAATGAAAAAAGTGCACAAAAACTACACGAGTTTGTTTTGAATTTTGATGCAACAACAAATATGTTTTCCAAACAGCGCCCCTTAAGTAGACCAAATACCACAATTTTAAAAAAAAAATGAAAAAAGTGCACTAAGAAAGGGTAAACTACGCGAGTTAAAAACGGATTCAATTTTACTCAAGATCTCTTTCTCTTGGAGGAGGCAGACCCAGAGCCTCTACCTCCTTTTCGTGTCGGATCGTGTCCCATCGGGTCGACCTCTGTTTCTGGTGTGTAGGCTCAGGTCCCACCAACCTGGGTTGCCCGCTCGTAGAAGACGACGGTGCGGCCTTCTTTGCGAAGTTCCATGGCGGCAGAGAGGCCAGCGGCGCCGGCACCGATGACGACGGCGGTTCCTGAAACAAGATGAGAGGAGAGAGAGGTCGACGACAAAAAAATAAAAAATAAAAAATAAAAAGTTGAAGAAGATATTAGTAGAACAATTTGAAGAAGAAAGAACAATTTAATTCAAAAAACAAATTTGTAGGATTGGAATAGTGAAACATATTTTTAGGTCAGTGATAAAATTGTTTTGAATTTTAAGATTGTTATATAAATTAGATAAGTATGTGGGGCTTGAGAATAAATAAAATAGGTACAAGGGGCACAAAGGGTATAATAGGTTTTAACCAGTACAAGGGGTACAAGACAAGGTACAAGGCTATCAAAATTCTTTTTTGCCTTGTACCCTTAAATCTATCGTTGATGTTCATTTTTTAGTCAATCCAACGGTGAAATAAAGGGGTACCTGATGTTAAATAGGTACAACAAGAACCTGACTGTAGAAGATCCCAACTTAATTTTCTCTTAATACTCTTCTCCGTGTTTAATTGTTCATCAAATAAGAAGTTTATGAGTAAAAATAAATATAAATGTATATATAGTCTAAGTATATTAACAAAAGTAATAAATAAATAAATAAATAAAATTTCACCAAGGTATTTTTAAGTTTTAGGGAGACCCTTTCGTCGGATAAATCCAACGGATACAAATTCTGACGAAATAATTGCGTAACAAGAACTAATCATTTCCCTAACTTTTAATATATAACAACACCCATCAGTTATTACATAATAGCATAAAAAACACCCCCTTTTTTTCTTAAAAACAAATAAATAAAATAGCAAAACTGGAGAACAAAAAATTAAACCGAGAATTATTATAATCTATTCATTCTCTCGAGCAATCAATCATCAGAATTCTTCAAATCATCATAGGAAAGCTTCATCTCCTCGTGCTGGATTAGCTTGGCCTTCAATCGGATTATCCTCCTATTTTGAGCCCGAAACCCACTCACTCCGTCGATCAATTTGAGAAGAACAGCCCACAAAACCCTCGGGCTCTTAAATTCCCTCATCAATTCGGTGTTTGGAGGGTTCAGCTGTAGACTCTGTGTTCCCGGGTTTTCTCAAAGGATGAGCGGGCAGAAGAAGAGGAATTTTCAGATTGAAGCGTTTAAACACAAAGTGGTGGTGGATCCCAAGTATGCGGACAAGACTTGGAAGATTCTCGAGCATGCGATTCATGAGATTTATAATCACAATGCTAGCGGACTAAGCTTTGAAGAATTATACAGGTTTTGCCGATCTGTTGTTGTTGTTGTTGCTCAATTTAAGCTCGGATGAACTTCTGTATATGTGATGTTTAGTTTTGTGGAGGTTTTTTTAGCTGGGACAAAGATTTAGGGGATGGTTTAATTGGGAAAGTTTTTTTTTTTTTTTTTTTGGGTCTGTTTGTTTCGAATTATTCTAAGGTAGGTGTTGATTGATTTGCGTGTTTATGTAGCTCTATTGAATTTAAGCTTTGGTACTGTGTTGATGTTGATCTTGATCTACTGTGTTGAATTTAAGCTGTTGGTACTGTGTTGGGAATATACTGGGTATGTTGATCTTGATCTACTGTGTTGATGTTTGATGTAAGAGGTTAATTTTCGTGTGAGCCCATTTTTTGCCTCTGTTCAGCTGCTATGTTGAAGACTACTAACTAAAATGGGTTCTTGGGTGGAATTTTTCATCTCGTTGAAACCGATTTTTGGTTGAAATAGAATTCATTTACATGCATACGGGAATTAAGCTAGGTCTTTGAAACCCGTTCTAACTTCCGGTAAGGGGTTTTATTTAGGTAAAAATGATTATTGCCTGTATCTTTTTGGTGTCTTGTTTGTAACTTGTATCACACTTAACATGGGACTTGCGTTGGTATTATAAGTTTTTGAGATTCTGTACGTGTTAATGTCTTCTCCTTCTGATAATGAATGTGGTGGCGTGTGTAAACAGTTTCATGAATGTTTTTTTTTTTTATTTTTTAATTTTATTCTCTTTCTGTGAGCTTAGAAATGCATTTTTATAATTTGGTTAGATTGCTTATGGCATCTGACGGATTGCATATATGACACGGAGTCGAAGTAAAAAGGATGCAGGAACTGGTTGTGAAGTGTGTTTTCAGCCGTTATTCTTGTGATTTACTATGAACAAAAGTGTGTTGCGTTTGCCCAAGTGGAAATGGAGAAAGTTAGATGGAAATACGTGGAAAATGATTTTACTTGAAATGGATAGTGGGCTGCTGAATTGAACTTAAATGCTTGCGGTATTCATTTGAAGTATCACTGATGGTATGTTTGGATTGTAACATATTGACTTATATCGACAATGAGCCTGATGGCATACTGTGAGAGCCTTAGCTTTTATGAATTGTACCACATTAATTATTCAGCTTCAGGCCAGAAACTTCCCCTGAAGATTCACGATAATATGGAAAATTGCGAACAGTCTGGATATGGTTTATACTTCTTAGCTAATTTTTGGTTCAGTATGTTTGAAATGATTCATTACGTATGAATCAGTGATGTGAAGTTAGGTTCTTCTGTTTCTCATATCGGGCAATTGCACATTTGTTCACTACAATGTCTGTCTTCTCTAATCTGTTTTTCTTTTTTTCCTCCTATTTTGCATCCAGAAACGCTTACAATATGGTACTGCACAAGTTTGGGGAGAAGCTGTACTCGGGACTAGTGTCGACCATGACTCTCCATCTCCAGACGATGTCCAAATCCATAGAGGCTGCCCAGGGCCCACTATTTCTTGACGAGCTCAATGCGAAATGGAACGACCACAACAAGGCCCTTCAGATGATCCGAGATATCCTCATGTATATGGACAGGACCTTCATCCCGAGCACCCACAAGACGCCCGTCCATGAGCTCGGGCTCAACCTCTGGCGGGACAACGTGGTCCACTCCGCCAAAATCCAGCCGCGCCTTCTGAACACGATCCTCGACCTCATACTCCGGGAGCGCTCAGGTCAGGTGATCAACCGAGGCCTTATGCGGAACGTCGTCAAGATGCTGATGGACCTTGGGCCAGCGGTCTACCAGGAGGATTTCGAGCGCCCATTCCTCGATGTTTCGGCAGACTTCTACCGGGCAGAGTCCCAGGAGTTCATTGAGTGCAGCGACTGCGGGGGTTACCTCAAGAAAGCCGAGAGGCGTCTCATTGAAGAAATAGACAGGGTCTCTCACTACTTGGACGAGAGGAGCGAGCCTAAAATCACAAACGTGGTTGAGAAGGAAATGATAGCCAACCACATGCTCAGGCTCGTTCACATGGAGAACTCGGGCCTCGTGAAGATGCTCCTCGACGACAAAATCGAGGACCTGCGACGGATGTACATTTTATTCCGCCGGGTCCCGGATGGCCTCTCCACTATCCGGGACGTGATGACATCGCACATACGAGAGGCGGGCAAGCAGCTCGTGACCGACCCCGAGAAGTCAAAGAACCCCGTCGAGTTTGTCGACACCCTCCTCAGGACAAGAGAGAAGTACGACCTCATCATAACCCACGCGTTCTCCAATGATAAAACCTTTCAGAACGCCCTCAGCTCGTCGTTTGAGTATTTCATCAATTTAAACCCTCGCTCGCCCGAGTACGTGTCGCTGTTTGTGGACGACAAGCTGCGCAAGGGGCTGAAGGGAGTGAAGGAGGAGGACATCGAGATGGTGCTCGACAAGGTGATGATCCTGTTCAGGTACCTCCAGGAGAAGGACGTTTTCGAGAAGTACTACAAGCAGCACCTTGCCAAGCGGCTGCTCTCGGGAAAAACGGTGTCCGACGATGCGGAGAGGAGCCTGATCGTGAAGCTGAAGACGGAGTGCGGGTACCAGTTCACGTCGAAGCTGGAGGGCATGTTCACTGACATGAAGACATCCCAGGACACGATGCAGGGGTTCTACGGGGCCCACGGGGCCGAGTTGGGGAGCTCCCCAACGCTGGTCGTCCAGGTGCTGACAACTGGGTCGTGGCCCACGCAGACGAGCCAGACGTGCAATTTGCCGTCCGAGCTGTCGACACTGTGCGACAGGTTTCGGTCGTATTACCTCGGGACTCACACGGGCCGGCGGCTGTCGTGGCAGACGAACATGGGGACGGCCGACCTGCGGGCTACTTTTGGAAATGGGCACAAGTATGAGCTGAATGTGTCGACTTACCAGATGTGTGTGTTGATGCTTTTCAACAACACGGACCGACTCACGTATAGGGAGATCGAGCAGGCCACTGAGATAACCGCGTCAGACCTAAAGCGGTGCCTGCAGTCCTTGGCTTGCGTGAAAGGCAAAAATGTACTGCGCAAGGAACCCATGAGCAGGGATATAGGGGAGGAAGATGCATTTTCTGTGAATGATAACTTTACGAGCAAGCTCAGAAAGGTGAAGATCGGGACTGTAGTGGCACAGAAGGAGTCGGAGCCCGAGAAGCAAGAGACGAGGCAGAGGGTGGAGGAGGACAGGAAGCCGCAGATCGAGGCTGCCATTGTTAGAATTATGAAGTCAAGGAGGGTTTTGGATCACAATAATATTATTGCTGAGGTCACTAAGCAGTTGCAGTCGAGGTTTTTGGCTAATCCCGGGGAGATCAAGAAACGGATCGAGTCACTTATCGAGCGGGATTTCTTGGAGAGGGATAACGTGGATAGAAGGTTATACCGTTATCTTGCGTGATTTGATTCGACTGTTTACATTTTTATTTTTATTTTTTGGGCTCCAGTGAAGAGTGACTAGTGAATTATTACAGATATTTCGTTTGTTCTTGTGTCTGGAAGATATATTTGTTGCTGTCGAGCTTTTTGTTGCGTATATCTTTATTAGCAAATAGAGTTGCAAACGAGCCAAGCCGATCGAGTCAAGTCTAGCATTGGTTTTATCGAGCAGGATTGAGTTTTTCTTTTTAGCTGCTCGAGCTCGATAAAAAAATACAATAAGCTCGAGCTCGACTCTAAATCAAAATGCTCGAATTCGGCTATAGTTCGTCGCGAAAATTTTAAGTAGAAATGTCAAATTACCATTATGTACCTATGTTATACTATATATAAGAAGTATTTTAGTAATTCAACATATATCTCGAGTCGCTTGAAAAAAATATGGGCTCGAGCTCGACTCGAGTTCGATCAAACTCGAGCTTGAGTTTAGCTTTGACTCAAGTGCTTGCGAGTGGCTCGCGAGCCACTCGGTTCGTTTGCATCCCTATTGGCAACAACATGCACGGTATTCGTGTTGGCACTATAGCAGTTCGCGTTGAACTCCATGATTAATTAAGAAAGTGGAACATGGCTCATTGAGATTTTGTACAGATAATCAAGTCTTTTGTTGGGAACCGTGGTCGTCTAGGGTGATCTTTCAATTTGGTTCGGGTGTTGTTCGCTGGCCGCAACTATTTGAGGCAGAGCTTTAAACATATCGTTATCAAGAGGATAGTTCTTAATAATAGACTTTTGTTTCGCAATATGGTGTTGTGGTTTTTTTTTTTTCTATCTCTATAATCGAATTCTTGTACGCCTATAGTAGCAAACATATTAAGATTGTGCTGAGTGCTATCTGAAGAAGTTTGATATCTTGTAGTTTACAAACATGTCAAGGTTGTGCTGAGTGCTGTATGAAGAAGTTGGATATCTTATAGTTTATAAACATATCAAGGTTGTGCTGAGTGCTATATGAAAAAGTTGGATATCTTGTAGTTTACAAATATATCAAGGTTGTGATGAGTGTTATCTGAAGAAGTTGGATATCTTATAGTTTATCTTCTCAGATCGATTGAAGTTAGACAGTAAGGAAAACGAGGAGCAAAGATGAACTTGATATTAATTGATTTATTTAAGTACTACTATTTGGAATAAACTTATGTATTGAGGGACTAGGTATCTAATATAAAGTGAGTACTGCTTAAATTATTAAATATAATGTATTCATGACAAAGTAGTACAACTAATTTTGAAATGAAACGAACTCAGTGACATTTTTTTTTTTTTTTTT
>CACSLK010028053.1:3883749-3896706 GCA_902706635.1 Striga hermonthica | reverse complement strand
TTTTTTTTTTTTTTTTAAAAAAAAAAGAGGTGATGATATTTTAACACGAGTGGAAGGGAATACCTTTGAAACTAAACTTGAAGATTAAAAGAGAATTATCGAATGGTCCCAAACTAGCCCAAGATGAAAGAACTATGAGGTGCGATTGAATAGTTTGAACAATAAAAAAAATTAATCAAAGCTCAAATTTAATTAAATTTTAACTCAATCTCACTATCTTCAATATTATCAATATAATTAAATAATATCAACCAATTATTCTTACACATTACATTAATTTTAATTCATTGTTCATCTACTCACATAATTTTAACTAACCATCACATCCAATAATTTCTCATACTTTACATCAAATCAATTTTAATCATTTTATTTAAATATTAATTTAATATCTCGACTAACAACTAATCATATAATTTTTTATAACAAAATTAACTATAATTAAAAAATAAATCAAATAAAACTATTTGAATCCATAAACAATCAACGTTGACAAGTTTATGAGTGCACTTAGATATGAGGTACCACGAATAGGCGCGAAAACTGAAATTCATTGCTCCATTGATTTTACCACGAATAGGCGCGAAACCGAAATTCATTGCTCCATTTTTTCAACGCGCGCCAAAGATTCCAAAAATTTTCCCGCAAGAATCCACAATCCCGCCATAAATCCTTCATCAAGAAATGATTCTCCGTCCCCGAGCACCCAAAACCTGCACCGAATTTTCATTCTTCCGAAGAACACAAAAAGAAAAAAGGGGCGGCGAAATTTTTTTTCGATTTTTCGGGAAAATGGACATGTCGGGGATAGCCAAGAAACTGGGCCTTGCCGGATCTAAACACGTCATACGTAAGGCGGCCGAGCTCCGCCGCCTTGCAGATATCCAGTTCGATTCCTCCGTCATCGGCGTTGTAGGTTTTTTTTTTGTTTACAGATTCATATAAAACCAACCCGTTTCGATTTTGTGTTCTACTGTGAATTTTTGCATCGTCAACTGAGTGGTGGACATGTCTTTGTTGATTGATTGATTGATTATCAGGGTGAAATTTGCAAGGCCGTGATTTGCCTGGAGATTGCTGCTTCCAGGTATCTATTTTTTTCTATTGATTGGCCATTTTTTTAGAGTTTTGGTCTGAAATTTATCTTGATTAAATGTTGGCGAACTTTATTGGATTAGGATGGAAGTTATATTTGATCGGCAAGCTGCAATAAGACTGAGTGGGGTGTCTGAGAAGGCTTATAATAGGTCCTTTAACTCAATGCAGAATGGCATTGGTCTCAAGTCAGTAGCAATTCTCCTTTTGTTGTTTCGTTTTTCGGCACATTCGTTTCTAAAGCTATCGATGCCATTGTTTTGTACTTATATTTCTTTTGATCGATTATTGGATTAGAAACAAGCTTGATATAAGAGAATTGGCCGTTCAATTCGGGTGCGTGCGACTCATCCCCTTCGTGCACAAAGGCATGTCATTGTAAGTATTCATCCCTTCAGTTAACTTGTAGGATCAGTTTGGAATGGTTATAATTAAGTATTGGAACTTAAATCTACAATCCTTTAGAACAGGTAATTAGTTAATCTAAGATTGTATACTATGTTGAATTTGATCAAATATCTGCATAAGGGATGATGTATGCTGAGTTAGTTTTGAATGCTTTGTTTAGATATTTTTTCACATCTGGTGTTCAAATGCAATAGGTAACTGCTATGTGTTTAATCATGGCACAATCTTGTGAATGTGATGTATAATTTGAGTAAATTATAAGATGCGAAAGATAATGGACTAGGATATCCTGTGTGCTCAGTGTGGTTGGTTTTTGTATTATCCTTTTACAAATGATTCTAATAGTCGAATCAAGCGTTTCTCTTCCATTTCATATTATAATTCACAATTTTAGTTATTTATTGTATTTTTCAGGTACAAGGAAAGATTTCTTGCTTCATTGCCCTCATCACGTAGAAGTGGCACGGATTTCAGCCGGCCAGTTTTCACTGCTGTAGCATTTTACCTTTGTGCCAAAAAACATAAGGTGAGAAAGTTTTTATTACTGGTATTTATCACTATTAATTCACTTGGTAACTCAGGATTGAGTATTTATTGCATGTATTCTGATATATTGTAGTAATTTGTTTTTTTGCAGCTCAAGGTTGACAAATTAAAGTTGATTGAGCTTGCAGGCACTTCCGAATCAGAATTTTCTAATGTAAGTATATATATCATAAGCGAGGGTTATATTGTGTGAAACTGGGAAGATCTTTTTTTATTCTTGTACCAATTTATTTGTGTAATTTCAGGTATCTACATCAATGATGGACTTATGCTTTGATGCTTTTGGGATAGCTAAAGAAAAGAAGGATCCTAAGAAAATCAAAGGAAATCGAGGTAATAATGCTGTTTTTTTTAATGCTTCCCTAAGTAACATAAATTAAAATGATGGATTTTCTCTAATTTTTCTCATGGGCACATGTAGAGCTTCTTGATGTATTGCCCGAAAAAAGGAGGCTCGAGTATGGTAGCTGTTCTGATGACGATGGGGAGGTAATATCATCTCATTTTGTATGGTTTGAGCAAGAAACTCTATTTTATCAATAAATATATTTATCCTTGTCTAAATTAGAATTTTGTGAGGGAAAAATGTTCTAGCTATGAAATGGATGATACTAGCTGACTGGAATTTGAAAAAACCAGTTGATTCTGGATGTATGTATGCATTTTTAGTGACTTTTGCCGAGTGCATTCTTGACACTGAATGACTGAATATAATTTACTACATGATCTGCAGCCTTCTGCTTACAAAAAACGCAAGCAAATGGAGAAACAAGACCATGATGAATGGAAATCTGCTGTTCTTAAATCTAATAAACTCGCCAAAACGGATGGTATGTAGAATAAATCCTTTATTTTCTTCGATTTCGATGAAATTTCACTTGATGTTTTCCGATCGTAATGACTGATGACAAACATGTGATTTTTTAATGTTCTTACAGCTCTTGCTAAGGGGTCCAAACTCAAACAAGGGACACTTGATTTTCTAAAGAGGAGTATTTCTGAAACTACAGCTGAAGCTTCATGACAGACTCTTTTGCAAGATGTTATGTCAAATTGGAGAAACACATTCTAAATTCTATTAATTTTTTCTTGGTTTTGCCCAAGTTGGAGGTGAAATGAATAGTCGAAGTTAATTGGTATAAATTTTGTTTTAGATTACTTGAATATGATTGGATTTACTTTATTAGGAAATGGTATATGCATGCACAATTATCCATTTGGACCTTTTAGCTACCTTTTCTTTTAGGTTTGAGCATGTACAATGTTGTTTATGGTATCCTTGAGAAGTAGGTTTGTGAATGAGTCGAGTCGAGTTGAACATTGTTTTTATTGAGCCATGCTTTATTTTTTATTTTTTGACTCTTGCTTGAGATTGAGGGGTCCATCTAGCACGAGGCTCGGGTCGACACGAACTTGACAAAAATAACAACAACAACAATAATAATAATAATAATAATAATAATAATAATAATAATAATACAAATGCTAGATATTTGCTTGAATGTGGCTTTGGCTTGAAAAAAATTATTATAAAATCTCTAGGTATAGGTATTTTGGTAACTTTATGCATATCTTACAAACACTGGGCTTGAGTTTGAATTTGAAATGCTAAAGCAAGATCCAAATTTTCATCAATATTTTTTTACGTGTTATAATTTTTTGAATTTGTAATGTAGCTTGTTTTTTGGTCAGCATCTAAATTGGATCCACCACTTTCCAAACATATTAATATCGACGGACTTGTTTTATTGTCCAGGTCCCAAAGTGCTATAAAGTTTTTTTTTTTAAATTATTATAGATATTTTTTTTATTTTTATATAAATATTTTATATCTGCAAAATATGAATAATATATAAAATTTAAAACCATTTTTTTTCTAAATTAAATAGTTTAAATATAACTTAATCGTGAGTGTTGTATTTTAGAGTAATGCTATAAGTACATAATGTTGTACATAAGGGTGTACATAACTCTCACATTGAGTGGGACCCACTAAATTTAAAAAATCAAGTGGACCCCACTCCATGAGAGTGTTATGTACATTTTTCTGTACATTTATTATGTACATGTAGCATTTTTCTGTATTTTATGCGTGTATTTACTATTTCTTTCTCATTATTAGTTAGTTTAAATTTTTGAAAACCTAGAGGTTAATTATTGATAAAACTCGAGTGTTAGCTTAGAAAAGTAGTGTACCTTTTTTCTCTCTCGAACATGTTCACAAATAAGTCGATTAGAGTTTTGAATTTTAGTCTCGATTTTAAAGTTTATTAAATGACTTGAACTTTTGAATTTTAGTCTCGGTTTTAAAGTTTATTAAATGTCTTGAACGGAGTTTATACAATGCCTAATTGTTTGGCGTTACATCCTAATAAATATTATGTAAATAGTCTTTTATCTTTTATTATAAAAATAGGTTTAGCACTTTTGTATTAGGAATAGCACTTCTTGTATTATTAGGGTTTTAATCCCTCTCATATAAATAGCTCTCAGATGTACAGTAACATTACTTTTTTACTTTCTGCAATAATACTCTCTTCCTTTTTCGTCTTCTCTCTGCATCTATGTGTTGATTCTGATCTTGTCATGGTATCAGTCGCCGGCTGATCGCCGATCTTGTTTCGATTTTCCGCTGCATCTATTGTCTCTCTAAATCTCTGAATCTCTCGATTGTTTGATCGATATCAAGATCAAACCTATTGTTTCTCTCGTTGTTATCACCAGATCTATCGATATTTTTTTCTCTGTTCATCTCCCATCGATTTGGTAATAATTGAATCTCATCGACTTTGATCTGTTTTGTATCTCACAGATTTGAATCGATTTGGTTTGCCCTAGATCGACATTTCCATTTCGATTTTGTTCTGATAAAATCACTGACGATCTGCACAATTTCTAATCAGATCTGTACAAACACTCTTGTTTTTTGTACGCTTCTGATTTCAATTTGTGTTGTTATTCTTTAGATCGTGTTTATTTTTTATTTTCTCTTGCAGGTTTCATGGCTGTTCGTCTCTCCGACGATCCAAACTCTCCATACTTTCTGCATCCCAATGATAACCCCGGGGCGATCATTGTGGCTGAGGTCTTTGACGGTAACAACTATATCTCTTGGTCACGCGCCGTATCCATGGCTCTATCTGTCAAAAACAAATTAGGTTTGCTCGATGGTACTGTCTCTATACCTTCTTCTACTGATAGCAGTTCTGAGTTTTTGGCATGGACACGCGCGAATAATCTCGTATTGAGTTGGTTACTGAATTCAATTTCCAAATACATACGACAATCTCTGCTTTTCTTTACAAATGCAAAAGATGTATGGCATGAGTTAAAAACCAGATATGCATTGAACAGTGGTCCTCGTGTTTTCCAAATCGAAAAATCTTTAAGTACGATGGATCAAGGCTCAATGACCATCACTCAGTACTACAATTCTTTAAAAACACTTTGGGATGAATACTTATCTTTCAGACCTATTATCCGTTGCTCTTGTGGTGCTTTATCTTCTTGTACTTGCAACATTTTTGAATCCATGACTTTGTCCCAACAATCTGATTCTGTGATCAAATTCCTTATTGGCCTGAACGAGTCATATTCTGCCTTGAGGTCTCACTTTCTCCTGTCCACACCATTACCCTCACTAAACAAAGTCTATTCCCTTCTCCTTCAAGAAGAAAGCCAACGAGCCCTTCAATCCACTTCAAAACAACTTGATCCTATAGCCATGGCTGTCAAAACTCACTTCCCCCCTAAGAACACATACAAACCAAACTTCAAAACCTCTGATCACTCTACTGCCCCTAAAGACCAGACTAAATCTCGACCAAAATGCTCCCACTGTGGTTACTTAGGCCACACTAGTGATAAATGCTATCAGTTGGTTGGTTATCCCTCAAATTGGGATGGTTCCCGTGGTACCAGGATTCATCCTAAACACACTGCCAACTCTGTGACATCCTTACAGAACAATTCTCTGAATATTTCTGAACCTTCCATGACTGACCATCTCTTTCATGAATTCTTAGCTTTTAAAAAGTCTTATGAGAAATCTCAAGCATCATCATCTGAGACCAATCATACTCCTACTGTTGCCAATGCCTGTGTCACTCAACCCAACTCTGCAGCAGGTATAACTAATTCTATCTCATGTTCTGCTTGCTCTACTCATAATACATATACATGGATACTAGATACAGGAGCATCAGACCACATGATATGTGATATCTCTCTATTTACATCTAATGTGCATCCCATATCTATTCATGTTAATTTACCAAATGGTCAAAGCACATTAGCATCTCATATTGGTGACATTACCATATCCCCATCCATCATTCTCAAAAGAGCTTTATATGTCCCATTCTTCAAATTTAACTTGATTTCCATTTCAAAATTAGCCTCCAATAACAATTGTGCCATAAATTTCTTTGCATCACATTGCATTATACAGGACTTAACATCCACAAGATGATTGGTTCTGCTAAGGCAAAAGATAGCTTATATCACTTTGATCCAACCTCTTCTATTACATGTAAATCACATACCTACAGCAACCTTGTAACACATGATACATCATCTACCTGTAATAACCTTGTAACCTCTGATGTCTGGCATTCTAGATTAGGGCATCTCTCATTTCATAAACTGTTGCAACTTAATATTCCTACCTCAGACTCTGTGAACTTAAAAACTCCATGTGATATCTGTCATTTCTCTAGACAGAAAAGGTTATCATTTCCTTTAAGTGCCTCTATTGCACATAGTTCTTTTGAATTAATTCATTGTGATGTCTGGGGGCCCTTCTCTGTTCCTTCTTATACCGGACACAAGTATTTTCTTACCATTGTAGATGACTTTTCTAGAACTACATGGGTGTACCCTCTCTTACAAAAATCAGATACAAGCTCTAGTATAAAACATTTTCATGCCCTAGTTCAAAATCAATTTCACAAATCTATTAAAACACTCAGATCTGATAATGGTACAGAATTTATAATCAATGATTTTTTCAAAGAAAAATGTATCATTCATCAAAAGAGTTGTGTGGAAACTCCACAACAAAATGCTAGGGTTGAAACAAAACATCAGCACATTTTACAAGTGGCTAGGGCATTCCTTTTTCATGCACACTTGCCTCTGCATTTCTGGATTGATTGCATATTAGCTGTTGTTCATGTTATTAACAAAATCCCCACCCCTGTTTTACAAAACAAATCCCCCTTTGAAATCCTGTATAATAAACCTGCTACTCTTGATCATTTAAAAACTGTTGGGTGCCTCTGTTATGCTTCTACTCTTCAGTCCCATAGACATAAATTTGCTCCCAGAGCAACTAAGTGCATTTTTCTTGGTTATCCACTGGGTCATAAAGGCTATAAACTTTATGATTTGGAAACCAAGAATACATTAATATCTACAAATGTTGTGTTTTATGAGAATGTCTTCCCCTTCAAACAACTATCTGATGTTAATTCTCATACACCATTATTTTATGAACCTCATTCATTTGACCATTATTCACTGCCCTCATTATCTCCAAATGTACAGCAGCAACCTGTTCCCACACCCCATATCAATAACCAAGACCCTACTCCTACACAATCAAATACTTCACCTCAACATACTTCTCCCCAACATAACACTGTTACTTCTCCTTCCTCACAGCATCAATCTCCAAACTTACCACCCTTATCCCAACAACACAATCTCAGAAGATCAACCAGAACTAGAAAAAGTCCAGCTTATTTCAAGCCTACAATCATCAATCCCATCCATCCTCTAACCAAGCTTTTATTGATCAGTCTCACCACATTTCTAGAACATCTCCATTATATCCCATTGAATCTTTTGTTTCAATGGACAATCTTTCTGATAATCATGCATGCTTCACATCTGCCATTTCTCATGATATTGAACCAAAATCATATAAGCAAGCATCTACTAACCCTTTATGGCAGGAAGCCATAAATAAGGAAATCTCGGCCTTAGAAAAGACCAACACTTGGCATCTCACTGAATTGCCTGCAGGTAAGAATCCTATAGGCTGTAAGTGGGTCTTCAAGATTAAATATAAGGCTAATGGTTCAATAGAAAGGTATAAAGTTAGGCTAGTAGCAAAAGGATATACACAGGAAGAAGGGGTAGATTACTTTGATACCTTTAGTCCTGTTGCAAAAATTACTACTGTCAGAGTCCTTATTGCTTTAGCTTCAATAAATCATTGGCATTTAGAACAACTAGATGTCAATAATGCCTTTTTACATGGGGATCTTGATGAAGAGGTTTATATGACACCACCTCCTGGATATTGTTCTAAATCTGATACTAGAGTTTGCAAGTTAAATAAGAGTCTTTATGGATTAAAACAGGCATCCAGGCAATGGTTTCATAAATTAACTCAATGTTTACTTGACTATGGTTTTTCTCAGTCCATCTCTGATTGTTCTCTATTCATTAAAAAGTCATCTAAGTCCTTCCTTGCATTATTGGTATATGTTGATGATGTCATTTTAGCTGGCAATGATCTGTCTGAAATTCAAAGTATTAAATCCCACCTTGACAACTGTTTTACTATCAAGGATTTAGGCCAGCTGAAATACATCTTAGGCTTGGAAATTGCTCATTCATCTACAGGTATAAACATTTGCCAAAGAAAGTATGCTTTGGACATTCTCAATGATACTGGCTATTTAGCAAGTAAACCAGCATCCACTCCTATGGATGCTAACATTAAACTTACTTGTTTAGATAAGACAGATACATCTGTAGATGCAACTGCTTATAGGAGATTAATAGGCAGATTATTATATTTAACCATCACAAGGCCTGACATCTCTTATAGTGTTCAAAGTTTGAGTCAGTTTCTGGTAAGGCCAACACAACAGCACTTGACTGCAGCCCACAAAATTCTCAGGTATCTAAAGCAAACAGTTGGGCAAGGTATATTCTATCCTAGATCTTCTTCTTTATCTCTTACTGCTTACTCTGATTCTGATTGGGCTGGCTGTGTGGACACTAGAAAAAGTGTTTCTGGTTATGCAATATTTTTGGGAAATTCATTAGTGTCTTGGAAATCAAAGAAACAACCCACTGTGAGCAAATCCTCAGCTGAGGCTGAGTATAGAGCTTTGGCTTATACATCTTGTGAGGTGCAATGGTTATTATACTTGTTAAAGGATTTGAATACTTCTCATTCTGCTCCTGTTTGTGTATTTTCAGATAGTAAAGTTGCTTTATCTATTGCCACTAACCTTGTCTTCCATGAGAGAACCAAGCACATTGAATTGGACTGTCATCTTATTCGAGAAAAGATAGCAAATGGCACTATCACTGTCTCCTACATTCCATCAAAAGCTCAAATTGCAGACATCTTCACAAAACCTCTTGGAAATCCAGCTTTCAGTGAACTCTCTTCCAAGATGAACTTGAAAAATATTCATGTTCATCTTGCGGGGGAGTAATAAATATTATGTAAATAGTCTTTTATCTTTTATTATAAAAATAGGTTTAGCACTTTTGTATTAGGAATAGCACTTCTTGTATTATTAGGTTTTAATCCCTCTCATATAAATAGCTCTCAGATGTACAGTAACATTACTTTTTTACTTTCTGCAATAATATTTTCTCTTCCTTTTTCGTCTTCTCTCTGCATCTATGTGTTGATTCTGATCTTGTCACATCCCAAACAAATTCTCCATTTTTTATTTTTTTTTTGCAAGTTTTACCATTTTGGGTTAAATAAACAATGATTGGGTGAGTGGTGACCAATGGTGTCCAATGGTTCAATCAAATAATACCAACAAAAATAAATAAATTCTAACAAATATTCCCCAGGCTAAAAAAACATCTACAGCACAAGGGCTAAGATACATTAAAATAAACATGTGCAAATGACCTTTATTAACTCAACTGCTCCTGCTTGGCAGTACCGACTTGTTAGAGCCGAGTCGAAAAAAAAAAAGAGTGAATCGAGAGTGATGTGTGTTCGGGGGGTTAAGTTGAGCATTTGGATCGAAAACCATCAAAATATACCTAAAAGGACTAAAGAGTACATATTATTTTACCGTGCAGACAACTTGTTACCTCTGAGTTACAGTGATTTCGATTTCCATTCAGACAAGGACGAGAGACTTACTTAAACCTTTTCAAATGGGATATTAAATGAAGAAAAAAAAAAAAAAAGGATTGAATTTGAAATAGCATTAGTATTACAAGTACATCACACTACTTGTAACTTACCGACTCTACCCCTGGTTAAAATTAAAGCCCGAAAACAACAAATCCCCCCATCCGTGGCAAAATTCCGGGCCACCACAACTCTCCCACATAGAAATGTATACCCCCGAACAAATCTTGGGTAGTTATAATATAAGTTAATCCCCACTTTAAACTCATACCATCCAGCAATCAAAAAGTAGTGTACATTTTTTTCTCTCTTGCCCCCCTTTACTTGCAGTTCTTCACTGCGAAGAAGTCGAGTTGCCCACCCAGTACTGCTTAACAGCAACGAGTATTTTCTCCGGAAGTAGGGGACCGTCTTCATGATCCATCATTTTCGAATCCCATTTCATACCGCCGATCATCTTCTTCACTTTGACGAGCACATCAACCTCGTCCCTGAATATGACTGCCCCCTCTGGTCGTAAAATACGGTCCATCTCTAACAAAATGTCTTCAAAATCACATCTGTTGCATTCATTCATTGAAGAAAAAAATCATTTTCCATTACTTTCCTACTGTCCATATATGGAAACACTCGAGTGCATACAAAAAACGAATCGGTGTCAAATAGTTTTATTATGGAACAGTTATATCTTAGAAGAAGTAACATAATCTTGAAATCTATTTGTACTTCTAAAATCCCTTTCGCTTAATGTGGAAATTTATATGGAATTACACGAGTATAAAATCGACACTGACGTGCCCGACCGAACAAAAGGTCCATTCAGGAAATGATAGCAGAAATCAAGGGATGCAGAAAACTTACTTGTCCTTGTACAAGCTAAAGACACCATTCGCATGAATGTGATCATATGTCCTTGGATACGTGGAGAAGCCTTCACACCTAAACAATAATATACACAATAAGCACACGAGTACTCAACAAAATGCGGGACCAATTTTCAATATGGCCACCACACCCCAAACAATACATCTTAAGGATCGATTTGGTGTACAGACTCTGCTATATCTAAATTATAACACTATAACATTCTTCTCTTTGCAGCTACATATGGTCTACTGCAAGCTACAACTAAAGAAGTAGTTTCATCTAAAGTTAAAATACAAGGTAAACACATCACGGCGAGAACAAAAGACAAAAGAAAAATTCTTTGCAAGGTACTAGAAAAAGGTGATAAAAGATTGCATACCAGTCATGGTATATGCCGATCAACCCTCGTTCATAAATAACACCAAGGGTGTTTTTCTTGGAAATGGTGGGCACAACATTCATAACCCACAACTTTGGAGATTGAAGAGCAGCAGCAAATCCTCCCAATCCGGCATTCATATCCATAATGTTCCGGTACCTTCCAGAATCAAGAATCTGGTTAATCTTTTTGTATGCACTAACATGTTTTTTCCACTGCTTGTTGTCCTCCTGGTATGCTTCCACAGAAACTCCAGGAACTGAGCCACTGGCGATTCTTGGGGGAACAGCATAAAGCCTCTCCGGGAATGGCTTAAGTTCATCATCGTTGGAATTGTCGTATGGTGTAATACATTGCTCCATTTTCTTGTACCTGAAGGAAAAAAGAAAAAGAGGAACCACTTAGACATTTGCATCACTGCAAATTCAGCTATATGTGATGAATTATGTGCCACAATACGTGTAGAGATAATTACAAAATTTACCCAAGTATAAGTAATTACAGAAATACCCAAAAATGTATATCAAAACAAAAGGGGTATTTTCTTAAGATGGTAAAGGAAACTTTTGAAACGTTTTTTGCTTGCGAAGGTAAAAATAAAAGACAGATCAAATCTCCAGCAGATTATTCTAATAAATACTGCATACAAGGCTTGGTTATGTAATTATTCCTCACACTCACGAAGCATATGCACCCGTAAGAGGGAAGGAGAACCTATTAGATTTTACTATATATATAGTTCATTACTAATCTAATCATACCAGACATCGTCTGCATCTTCAGATTTGCAAAACGAAACTCCTGAGTTTTCTTGCTTGGCACGACAATCAGCAGAATCCATTGTCTTCTGCCATATGGCAATTTCACCTTTCTCAGACTTCTTCTCCCAGCACAGGAGTTTAGCAGCCTCTTCAATCTTTCTTTGTTCTTCCTCAAGTTCCTCCATTGGGCGTTGCCATGCCTTGTAATTTGTCTTCCAGTTGATGGGAGGGCCAGAAAGCACCCAATAGCCACCAGGTCTAAGCACACGATCAACTTCCTTCATATAAAGTCCATCTGCCAACATAAATTACCGAATCACATAATATATTTGGCATATCCGGTCGTTGTTAATGAAATGTAACCAAATTGTAACAAATTTATAGACGAAGAAAGATACAAGATAATATTATTCATTTACCATTTATCCCCCAAGGTATGAGACAACGTGAGCAGTGAGCCATGTCAAAGGCTCTAGATGGGTAGGGCAATTTAATGGTGCCGAAAACACCGATGACAGCAGGCACACCCCTTTCAAGTGCAAACTGAACCTGTGCTTCATGTGAATCTCTTGGCGCAAAAGACATAGCTATGACATTTCTCTTCCATAGATACGCACCCCAACTAGCTACCTAAAACATGCAAATTGAAAATTAATCACAGCAAACTATTCCTAAAAATCCTAAAATAAATGGTAAATTATAAAAATACTCCCGAGATTTTAACTTGGTAACAAATACACCCACATACTGTTTTAAACCAGAAAACACCCCCCCCC
>CACSLK010028053.1:3845808-3861794 GCA_902706635.1 Striga hermonthica | reverse complement strand
AAAAAAAAAAAAAAACATGGATGAGTAAATGTTAGTTCTAAGAAATGCAACCGACCTTTCCCTTACAGCACTGCCGGATAAGACTCCACCATAAGGACGGTTCACAGTCCTTCTGTTCCTTGGTAATCTTGACCTCTTGTACTCAGCAGGTCTCAAGTGAGGTATCTGGCCACAAATAAAAATGTTAACTTGTTGATTACTCTAGAAACTCAACGGGATTAAAAGATCCCAAATTTCAGCATGCAAAAGTAAAAGTGGACGTAATGCAAATTGGATATGGAAAAACGGAATAATGCCCCCAGCCCTTCTTGCTGCACAACATAATCTTACACACAAGTTACTAGTGTCTTATGCTCTTAGAAAAGAGGAAAAGCAAACACAATTGTCTGTGACTCCAGCAAACGGAATGAAATAAACTTAAAAGCGATAAAATGATCAACTTCAATAAAAAAAAATGCCTGCCCTTAAGAGTTAAAATATTCAATAAAACCATCTCCATGTAACCATAGTTATTAAAGACGAATGTTGAGCTGTGGCAAGTTGTTGATGGACTAGCCTTGAGGTGCATGGCGAGGTCATGGCGCCGGCTCGTAAACATACCACCACAGTTGGGGAACAAATAAGAAAATAATGATACAACACACGATTAAGTGTATATTTCAAATTTATCTCCAAATGTCCTAACCACACAACTCCACTAGTCACTGGCATGTAGCACTAACAAAAGGCAACATTGAAACACAAGTGAACAAAAAAAAAAAAGAGCTATATGCCAGCGATGAGCATAAGAACAAACAATTCTATATCCATCAAAATTCTAGTTTAAAACAAGCTGTGGAGGTCGAATAGGAGCTGTTTATTCTATAATTGTCTAAAGTTTCTATTGTTTTATTGGGCACGCTTGCGCCGTGGGAATTTTAGCCGATGCAAGAGGTGCCCTTCTCCGCAACTTTGGAGCCCTGGGATATGGGCGAGGTGCCTATCATTGGCAGTTGGGCAATGGCATGGCCATTTAAAACTATGCATGTAACCTCACCGAGCACTAACAATAGCTGAGCAACTTTGGTGAAACTATTAAGTAGGTTCAACAAAGGCTTATGCAAAGATTTTTAAAGTTAAACAAAGTGAGCCAATCGTGAGCTCGGCTTGGCTCGGCTCACTAAGGCTCGAGTTCGGCTCATAAAATTTGATACACGAGCCAAGCTCGTTTCGGCTCGAGAATAGGGGCTTTTTACGTAGTTTTCTTAATATTTAGCTTAACTCAGTTTGTTAATGCTCAAGATCGGCTTGTTAATGCTCGAGTTTGATTAGTTTATTTCGTCCAATTAGCCAAGCTCGAATTCCATTCTTGGATAGATGAATACTCAAGCCGAAACTGCCTTGTCTACAAGACTACAACTACGGTAGCTACCAAAACCAATGATCCCAAACAAGGCACAAGAATAATAAATTCCTCATAGAATACTTAAAAAAATGGCGACAAACATTAAACCAGCCTCAAGTAAAAGAGCTACTCAAGCTCATTTCCCATCCATCATAAGCAACACAAATTATCATATGAAGCCATAATATTTGAAGACTACAAACCAGACCCACCCGACAATTTTAATCGAAATCACAGAATCAAGTTTAACATGGTTGATTTCACAAAAGAACAACCGTAATATATGAACAAAAAACACAGAAAATACACAAATAATTTTCATCTGGAAAACTCTTACCCCTTGGATTCTCTTCCCAGTAATTGGGCATTTAGGGCCGCTAGCCCTCTTTCTCGTACTCTGATACACTAGCTTCCCTCCTACATTTTAGTACACAGACATAAACACACGAACCGTAGATAAAAATTAAAAAAATAAAAAAAAAAATTGAAAACAATACAAGAACAGAGAATATTTTCAGTTCAAGATCCAAACACATTCCAGCACATGAAAACAGAAGAAAAAAAAAAATGAATTTGATTAAAGGGCAGTTGCCTGGAGTTTTGACAACACGATGCTGATTGGATTTGGTGGCATAGCTATGGCGAGTCCTGTATGTGAGCCGCTGCACCATTTTTTTCCCACCTTTTGTTGGTATTGAGATGAGATTCTCTGTGTGTGTGTGTGTGTGGTGGCCTGACGAGTGAGTGAAGTGATGAGGCGAAAATGAAAAGTTGCGCGATTATAATAAGTATATATGCGACTAATGCAAAGCCCTAGAGTCGACGCTCAGGATATTCCCCCAACTTCCACTATTTTCCCATTTAATGAGAATCAAGAATGATCTTTGAATTTTAGTATGACTAATGCGTGGCTCGTGCGATGCTGAAAAAATAATATTACAATTGTTTGTTAGATAAATATATAAATAACATGAATCGTCATTATGTACCCAGTGTTTGCAAAATTGGGCCAGATAGTCCAACCGGATGGAAAGGGAATCGGGCTATCGACCCATTTAGTTTGCTAGCGAATGGGTCAACACTAGTCAGATGGCTGGTAGGATCGGTCTAATTTTTATATTTATTATGTTATACTTGATATAATTTTTTAAAAAAAAAAATAAAAAAAAAAAACATATTTACCAAAAAATGAAAATTTATACATTATTTATCATGTAAATTAAACATTTAAATCTTTAATGTTTAGATAGTTAATTAATTTTTTTATTTTAGTTTTGTAGCAAAAACTACTATATATATTAAAATATTAATAGATTTAATTATGTACAGTCCAACCAGTTAATCATCAAACAAAGGATACTTAACCTTGGATTTACCGTGCATTATTACAAGTTGTAATCCAAGATTATTTTGTTCACATAAATATTGTAAATAAGTATCTAAATATTGATAAATCATATGGCGGATCAATATTAATCTAGATTAATGCCAAATAAATTTTCTTACAATTGTATCCTTTGATAATTGAGGTCTCATGTAATGTTTTTCATTCTACAAGTATGCAATTATTTTTTTATTTTTTTCTATTTCTCTTTCATTTTTTCTTTTACATAAATTATTGGGAGTAGGGTTGCAGATGAGCCGAGCATTTGCCTTATCGAGCAGGATTGAATTTTTTTTAGCTGCTCCATCTCGTCGAGCTTGATTTTTTAGGCTCGGGCTCGACTCGATAAAAAAATACAATAGCTCGAGCTCGGCTCGAGTTCGGTTAAAAAAATTTCAAGCAACTTTGTAAAATTAGCATTAAGTACATATATTAATATTATGATTCATATATATATTAGGGGTATTTTAGTAATTTATAATACATAGTGAGCCGCTCGTGAGCCGCTCGATAAAGTTAAATATGGGCTCGAACTCGACTCGAGTTCGATCAAACTCGAGCTTGATGCCGAATAAACTTTCTTCAAGAAATCAAGTGGTTCAAAAGCTCATGTTAACATTTACAAGTTGAGCTGAATAAATAATAATTATATACCAACTCCACCCCCACAGAAATCTGTTTAGATGGAATGATGAAAGCAGAACCAAGCATATGAAAAACTTGTAGAGTTTAATTCACCATAACTATTTTCCTGTTCCAAAATTTTCATACAAAAAGAAAGGATCATGGTAAATGCACACAGCACATAAGATGGAATATAATATTTGTACAGAATATCTCATTGCAGAACTAAAGGCATAGAAAATGTGTCATTCAATTTACGTTCTTTGCGAAACCAACAAATAATGAATTCCAATCGACGAAAAAAAAAAAAAATCCCCGGTGGTCACGAACACAATGCAATTCAGTTTTATCTTCACAAGCTTTGTTAAATTTCTCTCTGTTCCTTATTTTCCCCCTTCCCTTTTACTCTGTCAACTCCTGTTGTGGATAGGGTTCGACCCTCTCCGTACTTTCCTCTTGCTAGATTGGTTCGGGTCGAACGTCTTGTGCATGTTCGTCAATTTCTTGCCCACATGAACAACATTCATGATATTGTTGGTCTCGTTTGCCTTGAGCTCTTGCATGCATCGTGTCACCGAACGGTTTGCGCTTTGTCACCGAACGGTTTGCGCTTCTCGAACTCTGAACCAGTTGACATTGTAATGCTAACAATGCAATGCAAATGAATATCACATTGATTGATATTCGGCACGTAAACATGGTTTTGTTGGTTTTTTTTTTTTTTTTTTGTGAGTTTTAGATTGTGTTGTGTGAGTTTGAAAAGGAATGAGAGAATGTATAGTATAGGAGTATAGGTGTCCAAATTCATATAGTAGCTAGCAATTTTGGAGAGGAATGATTTAAAGGGTAAAAAGCAAGGAGGGACCACAAGCCACAAGTCTGTTACATTACTGAAGACATTAGCAATAGGTAACATAGCTCATAGAGTTCAACATAAGTAGATAACAATAACCACTTATACACTAATACAGTATTACCTCATGATTTCGACAAAAGTACATAATAGTAACCACTTGTACAATAATACCACAAGGTTGCTCATAAAACCTAGGAGGATTCCACACCTAAACAGCCTCAAATGAAGTCAACCCGGCATTTGTCAGATCCCCGCTCATACGATGCAATCTTCTGGAGAGCCTCGAATTTGTCCTCTATACAAACAGGGATTTTAAGCATAAAGTCAGGACATGTACACAATGCCACCCTCTCCAGGACTTTAGCATTCCTCAAAACATAACCAACCATCTGTAACTCTTGCTCTGTACGCATAAAACATAGTAATCTGATAGATCTCAGACTTGACAGCAAACATGAAGGCACTGCATGTGGCTCTATCCACCATTTCGAACAATTATCCAACTGAGGATGACACAATAAAGGGGAAAGTCAGAATAAACAAACAGTACAGGGGAAGAAGAACAGGTTATCTGCTGGTAAAAAACAAGTAAAATGAAAGACATACCGTACGGACTGTAAGTTTTTTGAGATTATCAGCATTTTCAAGAAAAAGCGGGATAAAGCGCCAATTAGTTTTCAGTGTGACTTCGGATAAATTAGGAAACTTGACCGTCAGAGCAGAGAATACATTCTCAGAAAGCTGCAAGAGTAATAAGCATTCATTACCATATGTATGAATAAACAGTAATAAAATAATTCAAAAAAAAAAAAAAAAAAAAAAAAAAAAAAAAAAAAAAAAAAAAAAAAATGAACCACTTGCCTCAATCAAATCAGTCGCCAATTGCAAGTGCGTCACATGACAGAGACTGCCCAAAAATGGTAGCACAAATTGCAAAGAAGTTATAACCCGTTGAGGGTGCAAATGGACATCCGCTTCAGTTAAGGATGGCAGTAACTCGGATGAGACATCTTTGGATAAACTATCAAATATTCGGAGGAATCTGAGTGCCGGAGCATCTATCATCAGCATATGCATCTGTCTACGAGATAAATCCCAGAAAGTTGTATTAACGTAAAGCCTAATCAGTGTGGGTGAAGATATGCGACGATAAATACACGGAGGCACGTTTTCTGACACCAAGTTCAACTCCTCAACCACCGGGCAACCGGACAGAAAGCTAGTGAGGCATCCAGACTGATAACTAACATCAAGAATATGAAGCTTCTTAAGAGCAGGCAGACGCACGAAGCCCAACATGGGGATTGGGCCGCATTGAAAGAGCATTAAATCCACAAGGGAGTCGTAGGTGAAGATGCAAAGGGGTAGCCTGACTATATTATGGATACTGAGATAAAGATGCTTTACGTTGCGTACAATGGCAGTTGTAATGCACGTCTCCAGCTGATACTCCCCGCCACAATTTTCGTTGTAAATGAGGCGGAAATTATTCATGTTCTGCACTTTGTATTGAAGCATCACTCTGTAGATGATGTCCGGAAATCTCTTTCCCTCATCTAATTCTAGATCAAAAGTATAGCCGTCGAAATCTATATCAGGGACGTGGGCCCACAAATGCCTCCATCTTCTTGATAAGATGCTGGTCTGTACAGATCTACTGGTTGGGAGAAAGGAGAGAATATGGTGGAGGATGGAATCCGGCAGGCTGCTCAGCCTATCAATTGAGTCCATGCATTGGTTCCCTCTTGTAAACTTAAGGCGCTTTATAATCAATGGCGCTTCTTTCTCCATAATAATACGAGTTTCTAGTTACAGAAAACAACAGACTACGGCTAACAAGGATTAAAAATAAAAGCAGGTGGGAAAACCTTGAAAAACAATTGCGATAAAAAGAGGTTTTACCTGGATATTCTAGCCGATAATATCTTCCCAACCGGCGGAAGGTGTGAGACTCCGGTGGGGGGCGAGTGAGATGGCCGGCGGCGGGTGAATTGGCGGCTAGGGTTTTAGTTTGGAACGGGCAATAGTTGGCGGACTTGGGCAGCGTGAAGCTCCAGCGCGGCTGAAGGTTGAAAATCGGGAGAGGGAGTCGATCGACGGGACTATCGGCGTGGCGGTGGGGATGTATTCAATCTTGGTGGAGGGCAGCTGAAGGGTTGTGTTGTTTGACTGGCCAGTGTATATAAAAGAGACTAGGAATCTCTTGGTTGTGTTATACACAATTGGCCAATAATATCAAAGTAATTTATGTTTGAAGGTAATACTCTCAAATTTTGAACAAAGAGGTCCAAGATTGCATTAAAAAAAAAAAAAAATTGAAAAAGAACTTATGCTCATAAAACAATTAATACATTTCTCTATATGTTAATTCAAAACGTGTTGAGCCTAAGTGACAGGCTCGCATGCTTCGAGATCCTATGTGGCAAAATTACATGCTTAGTTATTAGGCTTGAGTAGATTTTCATTTACTTCAAATCCAAAAATAATTAGGCTAAATTTACTCATCTTCAGCTAGTTTGTGGTGAGGCAGCTCCCACGCTCTATTCTAAAGAGAAGTTGACTTGGATTCGATTACCGAGAAAAGGAATACCTTGCTTGCGCGCCCGTGGGCATCTTGCAAGGATGGTGGGCGCCCCCATAAGTAAGGGAGCCCTATGACTCCACTCCATGTAAAAAAAGGAGCGCTCCCGCGCGATACTACGCAAACTTTCTATGACTGAACTTCTAAAGATGCAATCGACCTTTCCTCATATTTGTCCAAGTAAAAACCGGACCCTGGATGTTCGGATGTTAAACAGCTTTTCTGGAATCCCGCATTGCGCTATTGCTGTCCTTTCCTTTCCTATAAGGAAGTCTATCTCAGGATATAGCACAGGAAAGATGAGAATAGAGAGTTTCATCTTTCATATTGTTTACCGTTATAAGACTGTGCTTACGCATTAATGCGAAAGGTACAAACTTTTCGAAGTGAAGTAAAGTCATAGAAAGAAGCATTGAGCTAACTGATAGAGGTCTTGACAGAGCCTAGCTACACCCTGCCCCTGAATCCTGTTCGTCAGTTATCCATTGGGCAAATCCCCAAGGCCGAGGTTGATCAAGAACTGATGGAGCGGGATTTGATGATATAGAAACTCAAAAGCAACCTGGATGGATCTATAAATCGCATGAAAAAATAGTATGACAAGGGGTGACGAGAGGAGCGATTTGTTCCGAGTGATTGAGTTTACTTGAAATTACGATCGTATTGCCCGCAGACAACTTCGCAAAAGGCCTTGTATAAGCTTGGTAGCCTTTTTTATGGGCCTTATCTAGTCAAGTAAAGGGTGGGTGAAGTGGCGTACAAGCTCGAAATACCTGCGGACTCTCAAATCCACCCAGTCATCCATGTCTCACAGTTGAAGAAAAGCTTGGGTGATCACCACTGGACCTAGACAACATTATTCGGGGTCCAAAGGGCGCTCTTATTATGAACCAATACGGGCAATTGATTATCGAAGAGTGAAACAACCATGACGTTTTCATTTGGAGTATCTAATTGAGTGGGAGGATTTACCAGAGGACGAAGCTACTTCGGAGAACCTACGAGACATCCACGGTCAATTTTCGAATACTATCCTTGAGGACAAGGATATACTTGAAGGGGACGGGAATGATGTGAACAAGGGGAGACTCCTCAAGAATGCTTATAACTGAGCTCAACCTGCTCGTATCAAGGAGGCGACAGAGACGCAAGGGCAGTCAAGCACGGCACAAAGTTGGGTGACCGAACAACAGCCACATGCGCGTGCAACAATCGCACAACCTCAAATGGGCACGCAGCAGGCTTGCGCGCTTGCGGAGGAAATCGGCGGGAATGCATATGAAATTCTGGACATCAACGCAGATGAAAGAGCCAATATTAATATTTGTTAACTACGCTTATGTTACTTAATTATTCCTTAGTGCCTGGTTGCAGGTTGCAATTTCTGGTATTTTTCTTGTTTAAAACTTTGTATTCATCGTTAGGACGATCAATCACCAAGAAATCTCAAAAACCACTTGCGTTCGGGCACAAATCCATCGTACATAACCGACGACCATTACCGCAGGTTATCACAATTCCAATTCACGATATGCAATCTTCATCATTGTCGTGGAACATGCTACAAAGTACGATTTTAATTATCTCAATATCCGTTTATCATAGTATCCAAACAAAATCAAAACATCCAACCAAATAATGTAATGACTTAATCTTGATACAAAGTCAAGAAACAACCAAACTCACCCGAAGCGAAAAAGACTAATCATACAGTCGTTTCCATTTCAAGAAGACCAAAATAGTGAAACAGTATTGTTCTTTGTTTTTCAAAAGACAAAAGAAATGAAGTTAGGAGAGAAGAGCAAGCATATGAGATCAGAGAAGGTGCAAAATGTTATAAATCGTTCAACTTATTTTGTAATCAAGCAAACAGTAAATCAAATGGATATACAGTACATACACTTTTCATTAATACATTGTTCATTCTTCCCCTGTTGAAGGTTATGCACAACCTCACAGGTCCTCCCAACCACAGCACCAAAAACCCGAAGATCCTCCAAATTAATAATATACACAACGAAATCTCATGATGGAAAATAAAATTTAAATACACCAATTAAAAGAAAAAAGCCGCATCTTGTTATCAAACGTGCTCGGCTGCCTGCAGAGGTGCCGCAGCCACCTGTGGAGTGGTGGCAGCCAGAGGTGGGGTTGTCGAGGCGACGAGTAGGCCCCTGCTTTGACCCGATTGGACGACAATTGCAAATTGTCTTGCGGCTAATGCTGCAGCTTCCTGTTTTTCAGGCAAATTTATATTTTTCTAAGTTTTATCAGGCAAAAACTACTTTTAAGAGCGTGTACTGTAACAGATACTCACTTAGAAAGACAACTCAATAAGAACTCATACATGCAACAAGTAACCGACTAAGCAAGTTGCGAAATTATAATAATACCTGTCTTTGCCTCCTGCGTTGCAAGATACTGATCGCCCAGATCATAATGTAGCAAGGCAAAAGAAATCCAATTGCACGAAGCAAGAACAGCTGTCCCATTTATTATTTAGTCAGCAAAGCTCGCAATAAAATTCAAAAAAAAAAAAAAAAAATGGTCACACATATCGACTTACAGACAGGAATGCCGATGCATCACCATCGTCCTCTCCATCTCCACCTCCATCATCAGTGATCGACAGCGCATGCCTCAGCAGTAAAAGAGCCATTAACTACAAAATAAGAGACCGCATATATTTTTTATAAGCATTTTAATGCAGTGTTTATAATAGAAATATATTTTACAGCATTTAGTGTTCTTACAATTAGGGCAGCCGAGCGGCAAAAGGCGGCACCACTATTATTGGTGCTGTTGTAATCATCATAGTCTGCTTCAAACAACTGACGTTCGGCCTCGGCTATTGCCAGCAGACGAGGATCGTTCATGTCCAGTGGTGTCCCCGAAATTTGCCACACTCCCCTTGAAAAAACAGATAATTACAAAACAAATCAGAACTAAACCTACAATGATGGCCACAGATATTTACAGTGGAGAAAGAAATGAGCAAAAGAAAAGGTTTTAACATCAAAACTAGGAATAATTACATACGTACCCAAGGGTTTGAGGTAATTATAAAATATAAACAGTTCTAAAACAACCCAAAAAGAAAAAAAGAAAGAAACACGAAAAAAACCAATAATTGTATGATACATTTTTGTGAAACCCCTAGTTCTGAAGCATCATTCTGAGTATAAAAAGACATAATTGTGATACCAAAAAAAAAAATAAACTGTTTACCCAATATCAATTGTAGTCTCATCAGTAGGAGGACGTGGAATAGCTGTGTAACCAGGCTGATATTGCTGCATAACAAAGTACAAGATTAGCACCACTGAAGTAAAAGATGTTTTTAGTCTTTATGAGTGTTATTTCAAACAAAATCACTATGAGTATATAATGATATTTTCCCAGAGCGCGTATGTTAATAGTATTGATTGATTCACATGCACATGCATCCAATAGCATAAACCACAACCAAAGGCATTAGTTTTTGTATTGCTCAATCTTTGTCTGTTATTTTTTTCTATTTGTCATAGACAAGCACCGTTGTACACAAACCTAAGCTGAACAGTGATGTTTTAAGGTTTCCTTAATATGCATTCATATAAGCAAACTCTTCCAGATGTTAAAAAACACTTACGACAAATTATACTGGATAACCTCAAGTTGCTGTAAGATCTTATTAATCTGAAAAGCCACCACTTACAATTAACAGATTTAACTAAGAACATTACCGGCACAACCCAGATTGAATTATGCTACTTACAAACAAAAAAACACTCCCAACAATAAATGATCTACTTAATTCGTAACTGAATACCCCAACTGCCTTTGATGAGAGGAAAATATAACAATGATATAGGAATGTCTGAAACCATCATCATATATGCACTGAACTTGACAAATGGGAACAAAATTATCTAACTTTGATCCATTTCTTGAAAATAAATACCGAAGGGATAAAGCTAAAGAGCACTAAGTCAGATACCTGATGGCAGATCTCACAGGTTATGTCTCCCTTCTCATTGCACCAGTGCTGTACACATTTTCTGTGGGCATACTGAAAAGTAATATGTCTCAGTAAAATAGAAAACCAGGCAATTTGTACAAATGATTGTCGTGAACAAAACAGGGGGGTGGGGGCCAAGAAGAAAGACAAAGGTTAGCCAAATATTGAACAGATCATATGTCTAACCCTAATATTCCTGTGCACTCGAGCGGAATTTACATTGAATACAGGTGGCAACATAAAAACTATTAAAGGCTTTATCACACATAACACGACGACTCGTTAAAAGAGAATTCCATCATGTAAAGGGAAAACAGTAGTTTTATTGATTTTGCAGTGAGTATTCATATAGGGCACCCAATTGTCGATGATATAAAGGTTCCCTAGGCATTTGTTCAGCATAACCTTGTGGCATGAATTCTACAACAAGTCATGAAAAGATAAGCTCTTTAAATCAAAGACTAACAGAGCTTAAAAGATCCAATCAAACGCTTTCCACCAATACTTCAAGCTATATATATTTATATACCAACTGCAAAAGATTTTAACATCTTCCTGAACAGATACCTCCTTGCATAGTGATTCCATTTTCCGCATAAAACATAAATAACAAAACAAATCAAGATGTTCAGGCATCTCCCATTTATCATCTTAAAGATTCCTCACCAGCAAAACCCTTTTCTTAAAAACACCAAACACAAAGCTACTACAAAACAAATAACACGAATAAACATCAACAAATATAGACAGACATAAAAAAATTCCTCAATACAAGCATTTTTAGTTTTACCTTAAGACTTCCACTGCAAGCACAAGGACTCTCCAAGTTGTTGAAAGAATCCTCTTCTTGGCAAATACGGCACTCGCCCAACCCTATTAGAGGTGCTTGCTCATCCTCCTCTTCATGCTCCACCACCATCACCACTTTATCATTATCTGCCGCCATCGACGAAGAGGACCCGACCATCTCAGGCTTCTTTCCAGTTGGGTCAACCACCTCAGGTTTCCGCAGTTGACTCACATTCACAACAGTATGCTCGCCCATTTCCACACTAATTTAAACCAATAAACCACCTAAGAGAACAAAAACAAGCTATAGAAATGCCAAGCAAAACACGAGCATAAATCTCACGAAACTTGTGATCAAATAAATAGCCCCCCTTTCCCCTTATTTACACAAATAGCAGAAAGCTATGATCTTTTAACCTAAAAATTACAACCCAGCAGGTCTTCACTTCTTCGTTATTTACAAAGCTAGGATCTTTTTCGCCTCAACATTCGCAATTACCACATGTTATAATGAATGTTTTGAGAACGGAAACTAAAAACCCATTTCAACAGATAAAGAACCCTGAATTCCCTAACACGTGAACCCAAAAAATATTACCTTTAAGGAAAAACTCGAACTGCAAAACCCTAACAAAAAAAAAAAAAAAAAAAATCAATGGTATCGCATAAAAGTATTAAATTTTGAAAAATTCAACTGGTCTCGCTGGTATATGCAGCGGGGATCAGAGAATATCATCGTTAGATAACTGAGACCAAGAATGTCAATATCTGATTCGAACAGAAATTAAACGAAGATAAAAACACAAGGAAAAGAAACACAATTAATGTGAAAGGATGATGAACAAAAAAATGGAAGAATAATTACCTGAAGAATAAACTGATAAAGAAAAGGAGAAGAAGGAATAGCGAATTTGTAGCGCAGCCAAGAAAATCTCTAAAATTTGTAATTTGATTTTTCAGCTGGGTTCTGTGTGTACGCGTTTGGTTTGGCTTTTGATTCTTTTTCTTCTATTGGGTTAATATCGACTTTTAACATTTTACGAAAACAAATATTCTATGCAATTACATTGTAGTCAAATCAAAATTTAAAATAAAAAATTTAAAATAACACTTATTTTTAAATGAATATAGTTTAATTTATTATCATATATGTGGACCGTACGAGTTGTATACTAATTTGAAAGACATGTTTTTTTTTAAATTTTGCACAATTTAAAATGTTCATTTTCAATAAAATAACATAGGTAAATTATATTATATGTAGATTCTATATTTTTTATATAACATTTTCAATAAATTAACACAGGTAAATTTAAAATGTTATATAACATTTTGCAATGAGTATTCAAATTCAGTTGTTTGGTATAACCGAATTTGATCATCAAAATCGTAGCATGATCGACATATTGAGGTCCTGAACATATTATGATTTTTGCTTATGTATAACTGAGTTATTGAAGGCATGAAAACTCAATAAAATTATTTTTCATATTATATAATGATTTTCCGTAAAAATTGCATGTTTCAAAACTTAAGTGTTTATTAATAATGAAAAATTGTACCAAAGAGATTATTATATTAAAACTTTTAAATAGGCTTGATGTAATTGACATGATAGTAGTAATGGGAGGGACTTCATCAAAGGTAGATGGGGACAGGTTTAGTTCAGCTCGCAGTGGATCGGAAGAACAAGAATTTCAATTTTCTCGCTTCGATGCCACTCGGGTGAAATATCGAAAAAAAATGTTTTTTTGTGTTTTATCTGCCGGTCGTTTTCAATTTGGTCCCGTAAATTGATTGTTTTTGGAAATAGTCCCTTAACTGAAAAAAAAAATTAGCTTTTTTAGTCCTCTAACCGCCTGTATCAAATCATTGTGGCGCTTATGTGGAATAGTTGCAAAAAATGTGCTAAGAAGGGAATTCGAACCTAGGTCCAATGGGGTATAAAAGGAGCTCATGAACCACTTGAGCTAGCACCTATTATGTTAATTATTTAGTTTCAATTATATATCTACCAACATAGTTTTTTTATCTAATATATATATATATATATATATATATATATATATTTGTACTACTTTTAGATTTTAATAAACTTTTTTATATATTAAATATAATTTTAATAAATAAAAAATATTATATATTATAATAAATAATATATTATAATTTTATTCATCATTTTTAAATATATATATTATATATATATATATTAAATAAATATATTGAAGGATGTTGATATTAGATAACTATATATTAGTTAAATATTTAATAAATAAACAGTATTTAACTATTCACTAAATAAATATTTAGCGTACTTAATTAAATTTTATTTGAATATTAAATAAATATTTACCAAATAAATAAATATATTAAATAATATAATAAATAAATACTCATTTACTAAATAAATACATAAATTAAATAATATAATATTTATTAAATAAATATAATAAATAATATGATTAAATTTTATATCTATATTAAAAATATTTACTAAATAATAAAATTTATGAAATAATATATTAAATAATATAATAATTTGCTTTGTGTATTAAATAAATATTGATCAAATAAATAAATATATTAAACAATATAAGAAATAAAAAAAATTACTAAATAAATACATCTATCAAATAACATAATAAATAAATGTATTAAATAATATAATAAATAAATACACTAAATAATATATTAGTAATAATATTTACCAAAAAATTAATAATATAATGAATAAATAAATATATAGTAAAATACATATATTAAATAAACTAATAAATAATATAATATATTAATTGTGAACTAAAAATAATTAAAATTGATACATAAAAAATATTTTATATGATTTTATTTATACGCTTTATTTAATTATAGATTTATTGTAATTTTTATTATTTACTATATTTAGTATTTATTTATTATTTATTATTTTAATATATAAATATTATTATAATATGTAATATTTTTAAAAGTACATATTATTATATTATTTAATATATTTAATTATTTATTATAAATTTAATAATTTATTTATAATATTTACTCGTAAGTAAATATTTATTTAATATATTAATAAAATTATATGAATTTAATAATATATGCATAATTTTTTATTATTAAAAGTAGTACAAATATAATATAATATATATATATATATATATTAGATAAAAACTATGTTGGTAGATATATAATTGAAGCTAAATACTTAACATAATGGGTGCTAGCACAAGTGGTTCATGAGCTCCTTTTATGCCCCACTAGTACGAATCTCGTGCGATGCACGAGTAAAATATACTCATTAATATTTATTAATTAACCTTATTAAATCATATTTATAAACAAAAAATATGATATCAACATGTCATGCAATTTATATATATTAATTTATTGAAAATATTATATAAAATTTCAATTGTATAAAATTGCATGAAATGTTAATTTAAAATAAGCACTCGTATGGTGCACGATGATAAATTGCATTATATTCGTTTCAAAGTAAGTGTTATTTCACGATTTTTACTCAGAAATTCGATTTGACTATAATGTGATTCTAGTTATTTAGGTAAAATTTTATCATAAATTAAAAATCTTATGTGAATAATAAGTATAAATATAAAATTACATGAAAATGTCTATTTAAAATAACCACCCGTGTGGTGCACGATGATATATAACATTATATTCGTTTCAAAGTAAATGTTATTTCATGATTTTATTCAGAAATTCGAATTGACTATAATGTGATTCTATAAAATAGTTATTTCGGAAAAATTTTATCATAAATTTAAATACTTACGTGAATAATAAATATAAATATAAAACTTATATTGTTTCATTAATTAAAATAGATTTATTTTTGTATAAACTATCTAAATAAAAAAATTCAAATAGTTAAGTAACTTATTAAACTATTGATTATTACATTTTATGACCAAATTAATATTGACCCGTAAGTTATGAATAATTGTTTGTTTGATTTTTAATTTAAAATAAAATCTTCTTTTTTGTCAATATATTATATACCAAATTTAAATAATGCAATTAATAAAGGTAATAAGTGCAAATTTTTATTAATATATTATACACCAAATTTAAATAATTCAATTAATAAAGGTACACTACAAAAAAAAAAAACTCTTACATTCCAACGGAAATTTTCCGTTGGAATAGCTATTAAAGAATTCCGGAGTCGTGAATGGCTCGTGGAAGTTAGGCATGTTTACCGAGAATCAAACTTTTCGGCGAATTATTTGGCTGCACTAACATCGTCTAGTCCTGGAGGTTTACAAGTTCTCGCCAGCTGGATTGAAGCCTTGGCTAGAGCACGATTTGGTTGGAATAGTTTACCCACGTGTGTATATATATATATAT
>CACSLK010028053.1:3819664-3830347 GCA_902706635.1 Striga hermonthica | reverse complement strand
AAAAGACAAATATGCTAATTATAAATTTATTTCCAAAAATCAAGTCATAGAAAATACTCATTATATATTAAACTGATAAATAATTATCATTAATGATTTATTAAATCAAAATGGCAAACATACTAATTATATATTTATTTTCCAAAAATATTGTTGATACTATTTCCAAAAGAAGCATTTACTGCTATCATTAGTAACATCAATTTCATCAACTCCCTCTTTATATATATATAGATATAGATAATAATATATATTTTTTATAAAAGTTATTTAAATTTTCAACTACTTTTCCTCAATAATTTTAGATTTTAAGGAAAAAATTAGTAAGCACCCGTGTAATACACAGACGTTAGTACTAGTTATATAAGTATAGACTAAAACCAATTAATTTATAGTATTTATAATTCCAAGCCTATATATTTTTAAATGGGAAGTATATATATAACCATTTAAAATCATACATACCATTTAGACTACACTATCATATTCCAGAATCATATACGAGGGATGGGGCCGTGGTGTCATCTCCACCGTCCGATCAAATCACAATCACAGATTTATTATGCTCTCGACCTCATCTACTCCAACTCCACCACTTAAACCCTGGAACACATTTTTTTTTGACAAGGAACCCCTCTCCTGTTTCTATCCCCTTCTCCAAGGTAGCCCTGCTTCTTCTAATTCTGTTGATGATAATTGTTATCGTTTGCTGATTTCGGCCTGGCTTTGATTGAGCTATCAAATCATTCCCGATCACCTTTCCTGACGAGTGAATTGGTTCTTTCTGTTCTGGGTTTGATTCAGCAGAAGCACCTGAATGGCGGGAGGTGGTGTAGCTTCCGGTTCGGCGGGGGCTTCCGTCAGAATAGTGGTTGCCGGAGATGCAAAAACGGGGAAGTCGAGTTTGATAGTTACGGCGGCCACCGAGTCCTTCCCGAGCAATGTGCCGCCGGTTCTGCCGCCGACGAGGCTGCCGAATGACTTGTACCCGGACCGTGTACCTGTCATCATTATGGATACCTCGTCCAGGTTATTAAGACAAGACAGAGATTCTGTTATCTGTCTATTCGTTGTTGAAACTTAGAGAGTAAAATTGTAAGTAGGTTGTGAGTAGTTGAAGGAGGTGACTTTGGGTCAGTACTCAGAGTTTGCGTGTGGTGTGTGCCTAGGTTGTAATTTGAGATTATGATAGTCTGACTCTTTTTTCTCCCAAAAGAGAGAAAAAAAAAAAAAAAAGAATTGAACTGTGAAGTTGCAATCATAGCTGTCCATTTCTGTATGTCATCTGGTACGAGCAAGAAGCTATAAATATGATAACATATGCAATGCACATGATGAAAGAACTTAATTTGCGGTTGAGTTTGCATATATCCTTGTTGATTCATGTCAGCATACTCTGCATGCTAACTTGTTTGCTTATTGCTGAAATTGGAAACTTTTCTAGTGGATTAAAATAGTTCTTTGATTTCCAGTCTATCATTGTGAACACGTTCATCAAGTTATTGCATTCAGGTGTTGGCGGTTATATATTCCTGATTGCATCGGCATATTCTTTTTCTATGGACTACCTGATAAAATTTTTACCAAGTTTGATGAAATCTTTGTTCACGTTTTATTGGACTGTATGGTTTCTCTGTGAATATTGCTTTGGCTATTTGCCTGACCAAATATTTTATTTACGGTTCAATCATGCTAAGTTGACATCTGATATATTGTTGTTGGTCCATTTGAATGCAGTCCTGAGAATAGAGGGAGGCTTGTTGAAGAACTGATCAGAGCTGATGCAGTAGTTCTAACATATGCATGCGATAGACCTGAAACACTTAATAGATTAAGTACTTACTGGCTTCCTGAACTTCGACTATTAGAGGTTCTTACTGACGTCCTTTAACCCTTGATAGGACAGAAGTTCTTTCTAGTTTCTGAAGCTCAATCTTGTTCAAAGTTCCAGATTACCTTTTTCTGGGATTTCCTTGTGAATTCGTCTTATCATGTTTTGGCAGGTTAGAGTCCCGGTTATTGTGGTGGGTTGCATGCTAGACAGGAGAGGTGATCAACAGCCTGTTAGTCTGGAGCAGGTTATGTCACCTATAATGCAACAGTTTCGGGAGATTGAGACTTGTATTGAATGTTCTGCTCAAAATCATATTCAGGTTAAATCTAGTTCCCTTTACCGATATTTGAGTCTGGCATGTCTCACAGATAGTCAATTGCACTGAGCTTTCCACGTGTACCAATGAGAGAAGTTTTATGCTTATCCTCAAGCAACTTTACTTAGTTGTGGGCTTGTGGCTTGATTATGATATATCATAGTTACTTCCTCATCTTCCTTTGTTAATATAAGGAAACTTCATCTGTATTTCATAATTTCATTTCCTCCTTGTGGCTATATATGATCATTATGAACAAGGACAAGACGGACTTGTAAAAATTATTATGGATGTTTTCTACTTGCAGATTCCTGAGGTTTTCTACTATGCACAAAAAGCGGTGCTTCATCCCACTGCTCCACTATTTGATCAGGAGCAACAAGTTCTCAAACCTAGGTGTGTGAGGGCATTGAAAAGAATCTTTATCCTTTGTGATCATGATAGGGATGGTGCCCTTAGTGATGCTGAGTTGAATGAGTTTCAGGTCTATTTCTTTTGACCATTTTAGATTTTTTAATTACTGTCCAAATGTGTTCGTATGATATAGGATTAATAACTTTCATGTTTTCTAGCCTGTTTTAATCGCTGTCAATCTGACACAAATTAGTATTAACTGCAGGTTAAGTGTTTCAATGCCCCACTACAACCATCTGAAATAGTGGGTGTTAAAAGGGTTGTGGAAGAGAAATTACCTGAAGGTGTTGATGCTCGTGGTCTGACATTGACAGGCTTTCTATTTCTCCATGCCCTTTTCATCGAGAAGGGGCGTTTGGAAACAACATGGACAGTGCTAAGGAAATTTGGATATAACAATGAAATTAGACTTCGCGATGATCAATTGCCGCCTCCAATAAAGAAATATCCTGACCAGGTAACGTTTCTCTGGATAAGTATAAGCAACTAGTGTAGATTTATTGTTCGAAAGATTCATTATTTCAGCCTGTTTCATATCTTCTTTTAATGGTGCTTCTGCTTCCTATTTATTTGTTTAAGTCTGTCAAAGATGTGGCAAGTTCCTATTGTTTTGTGTTGTATTAAACTCACTTACAAATAAACGTGTGCATGTTAATTTCTTTAAGACGATGTACAGTGATCACCTCCTTAAAAATTTGGGGGTTGGGAACTTATTTCCTCTTAGCTTATGCATCTGTGGTCTAGTATTTTGATGCTTCAAATAAGGTTTGAAGTGTCCATTAAACCGTATTTTTCGGGTGAAAGTATAATGTGCTGCTTACAATTTTAAAAAATATTGTGGTAAATGTATGCCTCGGTCATAAAATATACTCTTCCTATTTCTTGAGTGTTGATTTCCTTCCTACTCCTAGTTTCTAGAACTAGTTAAGAGAAACTCGGTGCTATATGTGATGTCTCTTTTTTTTGAATCTGTAATCTATTTTGCTATTTATATATATACATATTTTCTAACTCTGAATTTTCATTTTTCTAGAGTGTGGAGCTAACTAATGAAGCTGTGGAGTTCCTAAAAAATATCTTCATTACTTACGATGTTGATTGTGTATGTAAAGCCTCTTATTACCTATTTAAAACTTGATATGCCATTCTTAAATCAGTTGAAGTCTAAAACGTTGATTATTGGTTTTAATGATCTTTAGGATGGAGCTCTTCGATCTGCTGAGCTTGAAGATTTGTTCTCTACCGCACCTGAAAAGTAATATATTATGTTTGAGATCTTGACACTGCTTTTGTTTATATCAATAGAATGTCATTCAATCCCAAAGGTGCTTTAACTTGGCGATCATCATGAATTACAATTCTAATAATCTTTTGATGAACAGGAAGAGCCTCGTGGTCTCAACCTGGTATTTTGATAAATTATCTTTATAGCAATTCATTGATGTTTCTTCTTCTTCTTCTTCTTCTTCTTCTTCTTTTTTTTTTTAGTCCTTTCAATGAAGCTCCATATGTCGATGCTGCTCAAAAGACTGCTCTTGGGGGGCTGCCAGACTTTGGATTTTTATCACTGGTATGGAACATGTTTGCTCAACCGTTGCCGATAAAATTCAGAATAAAAGTGTACAAATTGTCTGGTATAAGCACACTATGTTTGTACTATTTGGGGAACTGCGAATAAGACTACTTCCTTGTCACTGTTTCCTGCTTGTCACTGTTTCCTGCTTGTCACTGTTTCCGTTCTTTGGGTCTCTAAAGACATAGTGACTGCGAAATGAATTGCAAGAAAAACTGTAGCACTATGTCTATAACTATCTTCCATCTTTTGTATTAGAAAAACTGTAGCGCTATGTCCATATTTAAGCTCTAGACCAAGTTTCCCTACTTTACTGACCAATCTATAGCTTTTCCATTAACTTTCACTGACAAATTCGTGTTTGCAGTGGGCACTTATGACGCTTCTGGATCCAATTCGTAGTGTGGAGAATCTGATATATATAGGTTATGGTGGTGATCCTTCATCTGCTATACGTGTAACTCGAAGAAGACGTTTAGATCGTAAGAAGCAGCAATCAGAAAGAACAGTGTACCAATGTTTTGTTTTTGGACCAAAAGAATCTGGGAAATCTGCCTTACTTGATTCTTACATTGGAAGGTATTTATAATTACATTCATTTCCAAGCTAGATTTTGTTTCTGTGCTTTACAGATGTTATTCATTTCTTATTTAATTTTTCCCATCCATTTGATAGGCCTTTCCCTGAAGAATATGTTTCTACAATTGGGGACAAATATGCTGTTAATGTCGTAGATCAACCCTCAGTAAGTACACTTTTGTTGCTTTCAGAGAGAGACGTATAAAAGAATATATGCTGGCCGCATGCAGAATTTCGTATTGTACATGATTTTTTACACGTGTTCATCCAAACATGTTTTTTGGAATTTTAAGAAACTGGCTTATGTAACTATGCCTCTGGAACCAAAATGGCTCTTATATTAAATTTGAGGCTGTATGATACATTTTTTGTTCTCCTTAGTGCTAGTTGATATTTATCCCAAATGTGACGACCTCTAAGTTTCGGGATGTCTCCAATTTGTAACATGTTATGACTTATTATCTTCTGTCGGTGTGAATATTATTCTACGTCATCTTAACAGGGGCTTAGGAAGACTCTGGTGTTGCGGGAAATCCCTGAGGATGGAGTGAAAGAGTTGCTATCTAAGAGGGATGCATTGGCTGCATGTGATGCAGCAGTGTTTGTTCATGACAGGTGACATATTCTTCATTAGCTATTATTATTGTTGTTTAGTGTTATGAAATGGCGGCCATGGCGGTATGGCGTGGCGGATTTTTAACAATCCGCTATGCAAAATTTGTGAATGATGGCGGTCATAACGGCGCCATAGACCACCACGGCGGATGCCATGGCGGCCGCAATGGCGGAATTTTGGCAAGACGCCATGTACCACCATCCGCCATTAATAACACTGTTGTTGTTTCCTTGAAAAGAATTGCTAAATCGGCCTCGTAGAACTCTATTCCAAAAGCTACCCAAAAGGAGAGTGGCCAACCCACATGTATACACAATACCCTAGCAAATTATCAATGTTGGGACAAACATAAAGTTCCAACACAATACTCATAATGTTCTTATTCATAGGCTCTTGGATATAAATTCATGACTTCGAATATAAATTAATGTGTATTAGTGTAATATTTTAAAATTTTATGAAATATAATGATTGTTTTTATAATATTTTAGTGTAATAATTTTAAAATTTTATGAAATATAATAACACTGAAATTCAGTGCACACTTTATTTTGGGACATACATTTTTAGAGCATTTGTTTATTTTTTAGTGTATTTTATTATTTTATAAGATAATTTGTAGTTTTATTTGATATTTTTAATTTGGTTTGATAAATAAATTTAAATGTATTTACAAATGTACATGAAATTATTTTTTTCTTTATATGGATAGCAAATAATATTTTTTTTTCATTAATATGATATCATGTATGAAAAATGAAATAAAAGTAAAAAAAATTATTATTATTATTTTTTTTTTTAAAATAAGACACATTTATGGTAATTAATATATAAATTAGATAAAGAGAAATGCAATATATTGTAATTTACGAAAAGGAAAGGTAAAATAGTTTAGAGGATGCTTTGATAAAAAATTATCCAAAAAAAATCCAATCATTTTTAATTCAACTATTTTTTCTAACTCAACTTTAACTCAATTCCACTATCATCACTATTATCAATATAATTAAAACATATCAACCATTCATTCTTACACACCACATGAACTTTAATTCACTATTCATCCACTCACATAATTTTAACTAACCATCACTTCAAATCATCTCTCTCCTACATTTACATCAAATCAGCTTTAATTATTTTATTTCAAATATTATATTAATACACCCACTAACAACGAACCATATCGCTTTTTTCAAAATAAACCAAACCAAACCAAAATATCCAAACCGATCCAAAAATTTTATATCCAAGCATCACCTTAATGTAATTTCCAGGCCTAGTTGGTAAGAGTCTAATGAAGCTTAACTTTGGTATTTGGATATTCCAATTATAATAATATGAAAATATGTTTGATAGTAATGAAATTGAGATCAATGAAGAAAAAACATTGAAGCAAAAAAATCATATAAAGAAAGGAAACATGGCCACATAAAGTTAATTTAGCTCAGACAACTATGAGTTAAACATATGAAATAATTGGTTTATGAATGGAGTATGATAACAAGTGATCTCAATAGAATATAAAAATTGACAAATAAAAAGGTATGAGACTGTCTACATTATTGGAGTAGAACTTAAGAATGTGCCAAGATTTGGTAACTGGTGAAAATTTGAAGGACTTGAATCCAAGATTGATTCATACAATGTGTAGGGTCAATAACATGTATCAAGAGTGAAGGAAATGATCGAGTGTCCTTTACACTAAAGGATAGCAAGATAATTCATCATGGAAGATGTGCTAATAAAAAAACAAAGCAAATTAGCACATATAGATCCAATTAAAGCTATGTTATTTTTGAAATGGTTGAGCTTGAATATTTACAAAGATATGATCAATATGTTTCACCTCCAAAATGAATCACGAGTATTTCGAAAGAATGAAACATCAGCATTTTAAATGACCCAAGGTAGACATCAGTTCAAACAAATGAATTTAGAGAATTACTCTATGGATGAGGTGAAAAGAAAATTGTCTAATAACATTATTATTAAATCAAATCGAAACTTCAGAATGACGATCATGTGGAATATATGGGCTTACAAGGTTGTAGTTGAAGGTCACATTTAAGTTTTTATTAAAGTGACCCAATATTAGAATATGCCGACGAATGGCATAATAATAGTCTCGAGCAAAGATAACAATTGAAAGAATGATTATTTATTATATAAATGTAAATGGCCATCAAGATGGTCATTATATTCACATGCGAAAGATTAAAAATCCATAAGTCTACAAGAACCAGAAGTTTTAGCAATGTTCCAATAACATTTATGTGTAATTAATAATCAATGGAATTATCTTAGTCCCATGGGGACACTTGTAATATTTATGGCACATAATAATAATATAATAATGAAAGGATGAAGATCAATTAAGCTTGAAAAAATAATTAAAATTGAGGTAGTCATCAATAATAGAATAATTAATTAAAGAACTACAAGTTGGTCACATAATTAGATCAACTGAATTGACCCAATACAATTCTGTTAAAGAATGAATGAGCACTCACTGAAAGAAAAAATACCCTTTACTTTAGATAGAAAACAGTTTTACGTCGGTTATTAACCCGCTATAACATCAACCAATATAGTATGGACTTTTTATATTAGTTGAAAATCGACATAACAAGTAATTTTTTTACATCAGTTCTATGAAAACCGATGTAAACTTGGTGTAATATAGGATGTAAAAATGTGGAAAACCGGTGCATAAACCGATGTAAACTGGGTTAAATATAGGATGTAAAAATGTGGAAAACCGATGTTTATAGAGCTTTTTGCATCAGTGTTTTGGAAATCGATGTAAAATGTAGAATTTGTTACAAGGATTTTTATTTAACCAGCATAAATTAAGTTACATGTAACATCGGTTGGTTATATCCAATGTAATATCCATTTCTTTAATATCGGTTTTGGTTTCTTTATTAGCCGATGTCAATCTAAAATATTTTATTTCATTTACATGTGAATCCAAAACCAATTTAATCTGAAGATATAATATTGAGATAAAATAACAATTAAAATAGATACATGCCATACATTGTAATAGTTCACCTGCAATACATGACAATATTTTTCAATAGCAACAAGTTCCAACACTAATTTTCAAACGCACATATCAACAACGGTTCTAATGTATATTGGATACCATGTTAATGCGCCTGGGTAGAACTTATCCCCAAAGCTAGGTCTATGGGAACATGTTCCCAACCTACACTTATACATAACAACAACCGAATAACTAATCAACGTTAGACAACCGTAAACTACAAATGAGAGTTTTGTTGATGATTGCTCTTTTTGTATGACAGTAAATATTAATTAAAAATAGTAAAGGCATTGAGATAGAATAAGGAATGTGGTTTAGTAATAAAATGTGGACATGTTTTTTTCATCTCCTTATTCGTTCTTTTGCCTTTGTTCTGTGAGCAATTGGTGAAACCTAACTAGCACAAGTCTCCTTTGGTACACTTGACCCAGTTACTTTTGTTAGAAGGGCAACCAATTGATCCATTTTATATTGCTTTCATTTTCGATTCTCTTGAAACACTTCTTCACTTTTGGTCATTGCTTAACTCCATTGAAGTTGACTAGAACTACATCATGCTGGAGAATAATTGATTTGAGTCATTTATAAGAGCGTACAAGTATGATGAACCATATCAATCATTTGGGTCAATTATTTTCAGAAAACAAGTGGAGTGTTCCCTTTGTGTGTGTGTGTTTCTAGAGTCTGGACCTACACACCATGTACTGGAACATGGTTTTTTATTTATATTCATTTTTTGAATTTCTAATTTACGTGAGTTCTGGCTGTTCCAGTTCTCATGAACCTTCCTGGCAGAAAGCGACAGATATGCTTGTGGATGTGGCCAGTCATGGGGAAGCTACTGGTTATGAGGTGCCCTGTCTTATTGTTGCTGCTAAGGATGATCTGGACCCTTACCTGACAGAGATTCAAGATTCAACAAGGGTAAATGTCCTCAAGAGTCAAATATGTTTGCATTATCATGATCCGACAATTAAACCCACCCCCATTAAATAAACAGAAAATAAAAGAAAAAAGAAAACATGTCGCGGTAGAAAAATATACAGTATTGATTGTTTAGTTCTTGACGTCTTGTGTGCAATTCATGAACCAGAAACATGGCATTTTCTTTTTTTTTTTTTTTCAGTAGATCAAGGAAAATTTGATGTGGGTCTGTATATCACTTGAAGAACCTTCTCGCTGCATCATCAGAAAACGTTACTATGAGTTCACAAAGTATTTATTTTTAGGAGAAAGAGTGCAGATGTTTTTGTTTTGTATCCACTGATGTCAATTAAACAGATCTATTCGATGGTTAGCAATTAGTGGCGGTGTTTATATTCTTAGTGTTTTTTTATTGAAAAGCTGACAATGTAAATTTGAACAGGTTAGCCAGGATATGGGGATAGAGGCTCCTATCCCTCTCAGCACAAAGCTGGGAGATTTGAGTAACATATTTCATAGGATTGTGAGAGCAGCCGAACACCCACATCTAAGCATTCCTGAGACATCGGCTGGAAAAAGCCGCAAGCAATATCATCGGCTTATTAATCGCTCGCTCGTGTTTATATCAGGTACATTACAGATTTTTCGCATCAGTGTTCAGGTTGACTAAAAAAAAACCTAGTTAATCTTTAAAGACTACAAATATTCTTATAATTTTAAAAATTACAATTGCACCTTAGACTTCCTAAGGTGTAAAGTGAGATTAGTATGTGTTTTACAAATTACCTTGTAACACATTGCAGTAGGCGCATGGGAAGAGGGTAATTTGTGACTCTTGGAATGTGTATGATATATATATTGCATTATATTTAGGCTAAAACAAGGGTATAAGTATGTTTATTATCTCTATTCCTTCAAATTTTTCTGGAGCTCAGGCATATTGAAATTTGACCCGACAAAAATATGCTTTGTGTAAACTGCATATCTTGGTTTTTATGTGAACCGCGTTGAATAAAAATTCAAAATCAACGATGTTAGATCAAATTTTATCGTGAATGTGTACTGTTGTACTCGTGCATGCCATCATTGAAATAAAACGTCGAATCTACTGTCCGGTTACAGTTGGAGCAGCTGTCACAGTCGTTGGGTTGGCCGCGTATCGTGTTTATGCTGCAAGGAAATGTTCTTCAAGCTAAGGAAAATAAATCTCTAGCCTGTGAGCCCTTTTACTTTTTTACTTATTAGCCTTCTACCTATCCTTGCACACGTATAGCAGGGCTTTCGCGTTTATTAACCGATATGTATGATCGGAAAGCCAAGGACGCGTACCTCCGCTTTAATTTTTGTTTCTATTCCTTTTTTTTTTTTTTTTTTT
>CACSLK010028053.1:3807737-3819643 GCA_902706635.1 Striga hermonthica | reverse complement strand
TTTTTTTTTTTTTTTCCCTGGTTGTGAGTTGTGGGGTAGCAGAAGCTGTTTCTGTGGTTTCATATGTGTCATTGGTTGTGTTGGTGAAATTTTTTCCTTTGGTATATGTTCCCCTGTTTGAGCAATCTTTTACTGAAAATGGGGCTGTTTTTTACTGGACCAGAATGTGGATATGAGATGAAGCCATTTGATGGTTGGATTTGAATATATGATAATCTGATAATTTTCTTAGGTGAAAAGAATATATATATATATATATATATATATTTGTGGTTTTAGTATTCTTCCCTACTCATTATTGTAGCATGTGATATCGATTGGGGATCTTGAGGATTAACTATACAATAAATGTTACAGTCTCGTTAAAAAATTATTCTGTCGGGATTTGTATCCATTAGATCATCATGTAACCGTCGTGGATAGGTTGATCTAACGATTACAAACTTTGACGGAATGGTTTCGTAACGGACTAGAATCTCCTTAAATATACATACATTGGTTTTTGAATTATACAATTCTACTTGTGTTTACCTTGATTTTGGTGGTGATTTTGGTGGACTTTGAGGGTGACTCGTTTAGCTGTGGGTTCACTTTTTTTGTCTATTAGAAAGGCGTTGATGAGTCGAGGATTTACACTTAATTGGATCTTGAGTCTTCACTTTTACCCTCCCAAATGATTACTATTTAAGAAAAAATTTCACCATAGACCAAATATAGGGGTCAAATAGGGGCCGTAGGATTTAATCATTCGACCGGTGTGTTTCCACTTTACACCTTTTGCAATTTTGATTGAGTTTGATTCGCACGTTTCCACAGCGCTTCATGATTTATATTCAAGGATTTGTGGAGAACACACTTTAATAATTTTCTCATTTGCCAATACTTTTCTGTAATCAATCTAATGGTATGATTGGTATGATGAACATAAATTTGATAGGAATGTAGCGAGTATGGATGTAAATGGATCGGGTTGTGGGTGGGTTTCTGCAAATCCGAACCCGACCCATATACGATTTATCCTATTTAAACCTGACCCGTCACTCGCCTAGTGATCTACGGGTTCGGGTTGGGTTTTACCTGACATGTTAGCGGGTTTTCATCGGGTAATCGTGTAAACTGAGTTCTTAAATTTTGGGTTTACACGGTGATAACCCAACCCGACCCGCTTCATGTGAAAAAATAAAATAAATTAATTTCACAATTAATTATAATGAAATAAACAATTTATTAACTAAGTTTGACAGTAGAAAACTAATGAAATATAATTATTTATCTTTTATAGTCTAGTTAATAAAAAACAAAAGCCTTGTGTCAAGGTTAATTTGGGATTCAGAAGACATTTAAAAGTTAAGTATTCAATTTTTTTTATTGTACATGTTGTTATTCGAAATTACCCAACGATTATAACTTGTAATCAAGATGTAAAAGAAAAAAAATATGAGATTTATTAATATGCTTTTGTAGTACAAGAAGTCGGTTTTAACATGAACCGAGTTGTTTTTGTTCGTGCGTAATAAGAAATTATTCCAAAAAGGGTCTCTCTACAATAATAAGTTATGTTATTTATAGCAGAATATGCTTTGACTTTCGGTACGAGGTGGATAGGGTTGTAAGCAGCACAATACACTTTCACGTATTAAAAATAAGGAAAAAATGGAGAAATTTGGTATTTAAATTGGAATCATTTTCTAGAACAAACAGTTGCTCGCCACCTGACTACTTTCACGTATTAATAAGAAAAAAAAAAGAAAGAAAAAATGGGGAAATTTGGAAGGAGGTCGGGCACGCGTATACATGCCGACCCAGAATGAAGCCGAACCGAACCAACCTGAGCAGCTGATCATACAGCTGGGAGGAGTTGATTACTTGTTTTTCTTTTCTTTGGATTTCATTTCCTCGTAAACTTTTGCAACTCATGTTTATTTATGTTTAGTATAACTTTAATTTTTGGAGGCTTTGTTTTCGAATAAGATTTAGCACTTTTGATTCTGCTTGTCTTTATTTGGATGCAAAGTTTGTAAAAGTTTATTGCCACTAAGTCGATTCGAGTACACAAATGCCATCACGACTCGTAAGAGTGACTTAGCCTCGAGAAAGACAACGATCGTTTATACTCTTGTGATCGAATTGAATGTGTCATTGGAGGAAAGTACGTGGAAGCCAACGCATACCTGATCGATACGAAGGATATTTTAAGAGGGTAGCCAAGGATCGTGGCAGAAACGTGGAGAGCGAGAAGAATGAACCATCATCGAAAGGAGTGTCGTGGAGAAGCAAGGACGTGCTTGAGACGACCACCGAAGGACGCCCGACTCAAGACAACGGATTAGCACCCTGAAGATATACGAAGGGTACTTAGTTAATGAAAGTTTAGACTTGGGTCGCAACGCACCGGGGATTCTAGTTTTCGTTTGCGCAACAACACGAGAAGACGTAACAGTTGATGTGGAATGGATCGTAGCTACATGTGATGCAGGCGTACTGCGTACTGGTGCCACACACAGGCGTGCCGCGCTCGATGATGCATCTCGAGTCGTAGGAAATGCCATGCGTAGAGTGTTGCACTTAGCGTGCCGCATTGCGTATACCTGGTCAGCCATTCATGCCACAGTTGCCAAATCACTCGCGTGTAATGCGTACCAACTCCAGATGTTTCTACATGTATTACAATAACTTGGGTCTCCCTCGAATGATTATTAAATTCAAGCGATGTTAGAAGTTGTTAGATGGAATTGTCATATCTCAATCGCATTAATGCAACCAAGGGAATCAAAGTGCATCATAGCAAGTAGAGATGGTAGATAACCGAAGAGTTCCAAGGGACATGAGTGAGGTTCGTAGTTCCTGGGGCCAACCGGTCATCACCGAAGGTAATTCGAGCTCGATAAGGACTGACCACTCAATTAGTTTTCATTTTGAGAGAGCTAATTGACGACCGACACTTGTAGTCGGAAAAGTCAAGAAGAGCTAATCTGTGTAATTACATAGAAAGGCTGCTGATTCGAGAACTACTCGGTTAGAGATCAAAGTAGTAGAGCCGTTGTCTGTAACTAGTGATGATGCATACCACTGGTCATGAGACTGAATTTGCAAAAGAAGATCAATACCGAATACCCGAACATTGGTTTTCTATGCCATATTCGGGAGTTTCTCGAGTTGGCAAAATAAGAGATTTCGCAGTGCCATCAGACGGAGCCTTATGTTTCATGCAGAGACTATGCATTCTGAGGTGTTGAACTGTGACACAAGAGAGTGTAGTGGAGTTGGACCGACTGCATGGGGTATCGTGTCGTTCATCTCCAGCAGAGACGCACAGTTCTTGACGTGATCATGGGCGAGTTTTCATACGTGACCCGGGCACGAGACTAAAGCTTGGCCCCACGTATCAGCCTAGATGGTTGGACAGTCGGAGCATGCTGAAATACACTGAAAGATTGGTTGGATTCTTGTGTGTTGTTAGATGCGTTGCGAAGTGTTTGTTATGGAATGAGTCCTAAACAATAGGGGGTGCACCTAAGTGTAGACCAGACCAGACTGGGTCCCGCGCAAGAGGGTGTACACATGAGCATGGATTAAGTTGGGTTGATCTCTTATGCAAGAGGGTGTGCGCATGAGCATAAGGCGAGTCGGATTTGGGTCCAATACAAGGGGGTGTACTCTTGAGTATAGTACAGTATGGCTTAGGAGAGTGGGGTGGAGTTTCGGAGGAGATGTCCAAAATTCGTGGATTTGAACCTCTCTCTTGTAGCTATTGTTCCATTCTATTCCCTTGAACTTTTGTATTTTTTAGAACAGAAATCTTTAAAGGAGTGTAGATTGTAGCGCCCCTTTCGATTTATATGAATTCTTGTATTATTATACTTTTATTTGACTGAATAGTCAACAGGTTAGCTGGTGGAGATGTAATTTCCCATCATTAGGCTATAATTCGTCTTTATTTTATTGCCTTTTGGTCGGCCTACTAGTCCAACTCGGGTAAATATTTATTCCTTGGTCTTAACCTCGCTTCCTCTTGTGGCTCGATTCTTTTCTGTTTGACAGTCAGTCTGTAGTAGACATGGCCACGGGCCGAACCGGCCCGGGCCCGGCCCGAACTCGGCCCGGCCCGAACTGGACCCGGACCGGAAAAGCCGGTTTTCGAACCGGAACCGGACATCTAGAGGGTCGGTCCCGGGGCTTTTCGGTCAAAAAAACCCGGCGGGCCGGGCCGGGTCCGGTCCGGGTTCTGGGTTTTTGAGCCAACGAGGAAGAAGAAGAATATGTGGGGCCCGGCCCGGAACCGACTCGACCCGCCGGGTTTGCGACCCGGCGGTTAAGGGCCGGTTCAGTGAACCGGCCCTTAGTTACAAGCGGGCCGGGCCCGGTTCACTACACGGTGAACCGCCGACCCGGCGGGCCGGACCGGGTTTCGACCCGGCCCGGCAAATGGACACGTCTAGTCTGTAGACTCAGCTCAACTTACTGGATGCAGATTATCTTTTTCTCTCCGTTGTAGGCCAGCTATTCAACTCATGGGTCATCAATATGTTCTTTGGATGTAATGGAATGGTATATGTATAAATCATAATCAAAACACATAAACTTAGAAGCATATGAATTAGAAAACTTATAATTGGTTGACAAGACTTGTGTAATAAACAAATATTATTATCAAACTATCATTTAGAAAAATTGTGTATTACATGCATGTGTGTTTTTCAATATAGTTTTTTATTTATTATTTTTTTCGAAACGACAGATTTATTAAATAAAACACATAATTACAACAGGCTAAGTAGCCGAAATAGGAAGACTACCCAAGGTAGCCTATAAACCACAACACACACAACAGCACAAAAAGAAAAATAAAACTTTCCCACTGGAGAATACACAAACTCCCACGGGAGAATAACACGCTCCTCCATCCAAAGAGGATAAAACAAAACACAACTCACAAAACAACACTACAAACCACAAACAACACACAAACAAAAATGAAAACAAACAACAAAAGCACAGAAGAACTAAAAGTCCTCCACAACCGCATTAGACAACCAAGCCGCGCGCACGAACGGACCCAATAAGTGAAAAGAAACTTGACTCAATCCAGATCTAGAAACTACAATCTGCAAACGAGGCATAATTAAACCCGGGCAAGCCAGGCCTCCTCCTACCGGAAGCCCGCTGACCTCACCCTGAATTCCGGCCGAATAGATCCCTGATGCAGACCCTAGTAACTGATGCAGACCCTAGTAAGATATTGTCCGCTTTGGGCTACTTCCGCCACCCGCACGGCTTTGTTCTTGGCTGGGCTTCAATACACACCCACCAAAACGCGTCTTACTAGTGAAGGTATCCATATCCTCATATAAGGCCTGCTTCGTTTCCTTTCAAACCCGATGTGGGATGCACTGCATCATCCACCCCCCCTTGTGGGCCCAGCGGTCACCGCTGGCACATGGGCTGGCTCTGATACCAACTGATGCAGACCCTAGTAAGATATTGTCCGCTTTGGGCTACTTCCGCCACCCGCACAGCTTTGTTCTTGGTTGGGCTTCAATACACACCCACCAAAACGCGTCTTACTAGTGAAGGTATCTACATCCTTATATAAGGCCTGCTTCGTTTCCTTCCTACTAGGGTCTGCATCAATCCCCCAACAACAAACCGACCAGGAGCAGTCAGAAGTCTCCCACCGGCATCCCAATGCCCCCACCGTTGAACCACCCGCCCCAACACTAGGAGCCGGGATGGTCCAGGGTATTTACACCGCCGCGAATCTCAACCGTCGTCTGCCCAAGGACAGCGAAACGGCGACAACGACCACGAGTCACCCACCCACGCTGAGACCCCGTCGAAGAACCGCCAACGCCACCAGGACGGAGAAGCGCCCTGCCGGTTTGCGAGGGACGTTGGGGAAAGAAACTCGTCGATCCCCCAGTAAAGTCATTGCCGCGGCAGGCTGGCGACGGCGAAATTGACGAGAGAAGCTATAGGGTTAACTAATTGGTTTTAGTTTTAGAGAGAATTTTAAAGAATTTTTTTTTTTGCGATGAGATAGCCTCTATAGATAAAAATGTTTCTAAATATAGTGGATAATACAAGAAATGTTAAAAATTGGAAATAAATTTTCTTATATATCTATATTCTTAGAACTTGTTTTAGACATTTATTACGTAAATACTCATCTACTGCAGTAACACTATACTAGATATGATATCCAATCTATATTTAGAGGCTACATAAAGTTATGTTTGAATAAAAAAAAAGGAAGATTCATTTAATCCTCACATATAGCTTTTTCCTAAAAGAAATTATTACAAAAGAGAGAAGATAAAAAAAACACCACCTAAAGATTGACCGACGAAATTCAATTAACAATATGTCACGCGCTTATCTTTCTACCACTCACTATTTTCTTTACTTCGTTCTATACGATCCCATTACAAAATTATTTCGTTGATGTATGTATCTGTTAAATCTACTATGTATCTGTTAAATCTATTATCCACATCGGATATATGATAATATACCGATTATAAATTTTGACGGAAGGATTCCGTAACGAAACTGTAGCATTTTCCCGTGATACAATACCTAACCAAATTTCCTCTTTTTTTTTCTTTTTTTTTTTTGTTGCTTTTTAATACGTGAAAAAAGCCAGGTGGCCAGCAACTGTTTGTTCTAGAAAATGATTACCAATTTAAATACAATGCTATTTTTTAAATAATAATATACCTTATTATAAATTAATCAAATTCTCAGAGCAGTAGAGCACTTGGAATTGGAATTCAACGAACCCCAAAATCAAAATATACGGAAACCCACCAAACTACGGATTTTATATATATTTTTTTTGTTAGATATTTTATTTTTGGCGTAGACTTGAAGTCGAGTTGAAGTCCAAACGTCTGGCTTCGAAAAGTCATTTTTGTTATGCTGCTGCTCTTGCTCAAGAATCAGCGCTTCCAGTTGCAGTATGCTTCAGATGTACGTTCATGTGTGTGTGCATTAATGCTGCCATTTTTAGCTGATTTTGATGTGATGATTAATACCTTGTCAATTTCTTTGTTGACTGGTTTTGTATTCAGTTGAATGCGCTCCGATCTGTGTAGCTGATTTGGTTACCGGGTCCGGTCGGGTTTGCAGAGTGTGCGTCTCTGTTGATGTGGAGGTGTGGATATGCAGAGGTCTACGCGCCCTTTTGCTTTATACTTCTAATTTTTTGAGGTAAGTGGTGAAAATTGTCAAGTGGGGTGGTGTTCTTCGTTTGGTATAGAAAGTTTTGGTAGATTTAGATGATGTGATGAGTGTTGTTCTTCGTGTCGTGTTGAAGGGTGCTCGACTGCTTGAGATCTTAAAATGGGTTCTTTCTTCTTCAGTCATTTGTTTTGAAATTCATTCTCTTGGTGTTCTTTTTGTGAAATTTGGATTTGCCTGTGAATGAGATCTGCTGTTGCTGGTTGGAGTCTATGGTTACTCTCACTGATACTTTAAAGCCAACGAATAATCATTTCTTTCTTAAGATACTGAACGAGTTGATAAATGGGATTTTTTCTCGATTTTGTTTATTTTGGTCACCCCTGATTATATAATGATTCTTGATGTAGGGAGAAGTCCATCGCGAAATATTTTGTTTTCGTCTCGAGTTCTTGACTTTTACTGAATCTGCACTTTTGGTTTTGGGTGCGGGTGGCATAGTGGTTCAGAGGCCTCGAATCTAACGGGCTCGGTGTTATCGAAATTTAACCTTTCCCCTTTTTGTTGTTAGCCGGAAACTCTGGGGAGTAATGAAGCATATGGATGAAAACACAAATACAATGAATGGGGGGTTATTATTAATTTGCATTCTTATTTCTGAACTCAACCTGTAAATCTCATACGCTCCAGAACATCAGATTTCAACCTCTTTTAATTTTAACATTCACTTTATTATGGTTCGAAATTGCAGATATACTGTCAAGACATATAGGTCTGCGTGATCTGCTATGCAGTGTTAATAACCGAAGATGAAGAAATTGTACTGTGGTGTTGTAGCCACTTCATTCTTGATGTTGCTTGTTTTCGGGTATTACGTAATTACAAACCCGATCGATCAAAGCTATTTCACAAGCCCACTGAACGTGAATGGCACAAATCCTCTCGAGTGGATAGGGTCTGGTGAGCCACCTGCATTTGCAAACCCAGAAAATGCATCCCAAGTGATTTCAGTTGATGCTATCGTATCTGATCTTTTTGCTCAAAGGAACCTATCAAAAGAGGAAAAAAGCTCTTTACAGACATGGAACCATTTGAAGTACTTGGTCACCCATGCCCAGGGCTTACCTAATGCTGCTGAAGCTATTAAAGAAGCTGGTGCTGCATGGAATAATTTGATTACCTCAGTCGAGCAGGAAAAACTTCAAACTAATGGAAGTCTGTCCAAGAGAGGGAAAGACAAACAGTGTCCTCATTTCCTTAGTAAAATGAATGCCTCAGAACTTGATGATCATGGGTTTAAGCTGAGGGTTCCCTGTGGGTTGACTCAGGGTTCTTCAATCACGTTGATTGGAATCCCTAACGGTCTTCTTGGTAATTTCCGAATCGACCTGACTGGCGAACCTCTTCCAGGGGAGCCCGATCCTCCAATTATATTGCACTATAATGTTAGATTGCATGGGGATAAAGTGACTGAAGATCCAGTGATTGTTCAAAATACATGGGCAATTGGACATGACTGGGGTGCGGAGGAGCGCTGCCCTTCTCCTGAACCGGAGAAAATTAAAAAAGGTATACGCCGTATACATTTTTCCGTTTTTCCCCCTTTTTTCATGTTGAATGAACGTTCTAGATATGTTCTGCTGTAATGCTGTTGTATGTGTATATGTATATTTAGTAACTTTTTGTCCTGTAAGCTGCTGATTGATAGTCTTCTACATTCTATTCTTGCGTCATTGATATTCAATATTTACTTTCTGTGCGTCAAATTTTCTGTGTTGTGCATATATTGGCCGATGCTACTTGCTGATATTAGTTGATGAGCTGGATCAGTGCAATGGGTTTCTGGGTAAAGAGACTAACCAGGCTGTCAAATCTAATCAACTTGCTAGTGGGAATTCAAGAAAGTACTTTCCATTTAAGCAAAACGACTTATTTGTTGCCACACTCAGAGTAGGCTCGGAAGGGATCCAAATGACTGTGGATGGAAAGCACATAACTTCGTTCGCTTTCCGTGAAGTAATTAATCTCTCTTTCATCCTTTCTCGAGCTTCTCAAATAGAACTTTTAAATTTTTTTTTATTTTTTATTTTTTATTTTTTTTTGGATTTGATTTTATTGATGAAACTGAAAATTGATTTTCGTATTTTATTTGTGCAGACTCTGGAACAATGGCTTGTTAGCGAAGTACGAATTTTGGGGGATATAAATTTAATCTCCGTTGTGGCAAGTGGATTACCGACGTCGGAGGATTCGGAACACATAATCGACTTGGAGTCTCTTAAATCTGTCCCAATAACTCCTAAAAAAGTAATGGATCTTTTTGTTGGAATTTTTTCCACCGCCAACAATTTCAAGCGTAGAATGGCAGTTCGAAGATCGTGGATGCAGTATCCTGAAGTGCGGTCGGGGCAGGTTGCTGTTCGTTTCTTTGTTGGTTTGGTAAGTATTGAAGTAAATATACAAATTTTTTTTTTTTCTCAATATATTTTCTTGTTAAGGGGTATGATTTGACACTTACACTTCTCATATTATCATGCAATAGAAAAGAACTGATAAATCCTCTTGAAAATGCAAAAATTGTGATGAGGTTTGCAATTGCCTTACAAGTATGCTTTCACGAGGGTGCCGTTTACCAGGCAGAACAAACTGCTGTTGTATATTTGCACTTTCTAGAAGAATGGGAATTCTATCTAATTAGAATAAACCTCAAGGGTAGTTTTTGCAATCTATCTTCGATCTTTTAATGTATGCGAATTTCTGGTGGATGATATTCCGACTGATTAATAAGATATTTGGAAGGATATTTTATGGAAGCTACTCATGAAGATGTAGCCACATTGCAAACTGGTGCGATTATTTTGAAGGATTACAAAAATTCCCTTGACATTTTACAAATAAATACTACCTTGAGGAGCCGTATGTAATTCAGTACCTGAATTTCTCTGTACTTACATTACACTACTTCTCAAGGATAGAATTTTGTAATTTTCTCTATAATAATAGATTATGAACATTATAATGGGTTCATTCATGTAAAACTACCATAATTAAATCACAATCTGTATGTAAATCTTGTAGCATAAAAACCAGATGGTGAATGAGGAGCTTTGGAACGAGGCTCGAACATACCAGGACATCCAGCTTATGCCTTTTGTTGACTACTATAGTCTCATTACATGGAAAACAATCGCTATCTGCGTCTTTGGGGTAAAAAAAAAAAAAAAAAATGTAAAAGAAACTCTTATTAATTTTGTCGCTTGTGAAGAATATTCTTGACTACCTCACTGCGGTTTAATCTCTTCCAACAGAACGAGGTTGTCTCGGCTAACTATATAATGAAGACGGATGACGATGCATTCGTCCGTGTGGATGAAATATTGAGTTCTTTACAAAGGATAAATACGAGCCAAGGTTTGCTCTATGGCCTAATAAATACGGATTCACAGCCTCATCGAAGTCCCGACAGCAAGTGGTATATTAGTCCCGAGGTATCTCTTAACACCGATCTTTACAGTTTTTATAATACAGAATGAAGCAGTCTTCATCTTTGTTAAATTTTACCCAAAATTCTCCAGGAGAAATATCTCACAGCTTCAAGTTATAAAAGGAAGAAAAATTTGCAAGTTTAGAACATTTCACCTGTTTTGATTTTACCTATCATTCATTCTTGGTCTGTTCTTGTTCATATTGCTAAAATTCAATAGTCAGTGTGATTATTATTATTAGTAACTCCTCCTGATTCAGTTCACATTGGAATTGTTTTTGTCTGAAGGAATGGCCACATGATGAATATCCACCCTTTGCGCATGGTCCCGGTTATGTCGTGTCAAGTGATATAGCAAGTACAGTGGCCAAAAAACATCGGGAGGGACAATTTAAGGTTAAGTAGGAATGATGCTGATATACTACAGTTACTTCTCAAATATACGAATACTGAGTTATTATTATTTTCGGCAGATATTTAAACTGGAAGATGTTTCCATGGGAATTTGGATTGACGAAATGAAGAAAAGCGGAGTAGAAGTGAAATACGAAAAGGACGAAAGGATTATGAATGTGGGTTGTGAGGACGGTTATGTGGTCGCTCATTACCAAGGCCCGCGAGAGATGCTCTGTTTGTGGCAAAAGATTCAGGAGAAAAAACGAGCCATCTGTTGTGGAGATTAAGTCATATATATGAAACATATTTGGCTATGCTCTCATGTGTGGAGAGTTCAGAGTTGGATATTAATTGCTTTACCAGTAGTTGACATTAGTGTAATAAGATATGGTAAGATTGTAGGGTTTAGGAATTTAGTATACTGTCCATTTTCTGATGAGGGATTTTGAATTTGTACACAGAGAGAGAGAGAGAGAGAGAGAGAGAGAGAGAGAGAGAGAGAGAGAGAGAGAGAGATCCCAGTTGACCAATATTAAAACTCTGACCAATATAAAATTGGCCACCATACATAGATTTTTTCTTTTGCTGAAAGAGATGAACCCACCTGAACTGAGAATTTGTTGACAAATGTCAAAATTTATTATTCAAAATTTCTTTAATCCTCATACCTCAGTAAATGTTATATTTATCATATATAGTTTAAAGAATATAATTGCATAAAATATTTGGTTTTGTAATTGAAATTTTTTTTTATTAAAAACATCTTTATAATTATTTTTGAATTTTCAAATTATCTCTTAAAAACTTTTAGAGACCTCATGTAAATACTTGAGACAAAAAAAAAAAA
>CACSLK010028053.1:3765372-3777219 GCA_902706635.1 Striga hermonthica | reverse complement strand
AAAAAAAAAAAAAAAAAATATACCATATTTATTCCAATGCAATTTTAACTTGGGGACCTAGTCCATTTTTTTACACGTTGCATCATTTAAATTTAATCTTCTTTTGTTTGCATTAGAGACCATTTTTATACAAAAGGTCTAAAATCTTGTGTGACACGAGACTTTCTCTCCAATGGAGACAAACACTAGATTTGCTCTAAGAGCATCTCTAATAGACTTTTTCTCCAATAGGTCCAAAGCATTGTGGATGCGAGCACCGTGTGCGAACATCCATAGTGGTTTGGGTCTAATTTTGTGTTGTTTCAATATAATAGACTTGTATCTTAAATGATGTGGAGATACAATAGAAAAATAGACCATGCCTACCTCAATGTATATTTTTTTTTTTTTTTTAACTTGGGTCTATAGTGTTGTGAAACAAAATAATTATGAGTGGTTTATTAAAATAATAATTTAAATTATAGAAATAAATTATCATGAGTTGTTTAAAATAATATTTTTTATGACAAAAAAACTTTGGGTCTAGATTCATGTCTGAAAATGGATTCAAGTGGAGACGTAATTCTCTTTTTCACATGTCACAACATCTATACCTACTGCTTTTTTGTTTGGTTATGCTTTTATACATATAGGGACCAAAATCCTATACGACGCTAGACTTTTTCACACACCTACTACCAAAATATTTCAATTTACAAAAACTGGAAATTGAGAAAGAGGCGATCTATTTGCCATCTTTTGTGTCAGGCATAGTTAGCTCAGTTGAGTTGTCCCTCGTGTAGCTCGGGCGAGTTATTCTTGATTAGCTCGAATAACATGGCCATAACACGTAGTAGCTTGAATATAAGCATGGACCTTTTGATAGCTTTTGATGTGGCTAAGCTAAGGACAATTCACACATGTAGGCCTATTGACAGTATATTTGGTCGACCTGAGATCAGTTATGTATATAGACCTATGGAAAGTATGTCGTAGGACCTATCGGCAGTATATGTATGTAAGGAACTATGGATAGGTCCTACGACATACAGTGTGAATATTCCACATCCATTCCTACAGTGTGAATATTCGAATCAAATAACAATTTAGTTATGTTAAAAATGGACTATTTATCAGTAATGCGCTCGTAAGAAAAATTACCAGACTTATCAAATCATTAAGTATGTCACTGCAAAATTTTTGGTTCCAAATAATTTGATTAAGATACACGGGCCATATTTTTATCCTTGAATTAGTATATTAAATTAGCTAATATATTATGATAATCATAAAATTATTCAGTACGAAGACACTTGACATAAATAATGATGACAAAATCAATTTGGATTCACATATTATGATGTAGAATTAATGAACAAATAAGTTTGTATTCACAGATTAAAAAATTATATTACCTGCAATTTTGTCCTTCACTTGGTGTAAGCCACAATTTGTGTAAGCCACAATTTGTTCTTCACTTCTGTACCATTTAGTATGAGCACATCATAGAATACAATCATGGTTGATTAAAGTTAGAGGAAGAATCTCAACGTCAGCTTGGAGAAGACGTGGGTGATCAAGTCGCCTTTTGGAGTTGGACCGCCAATGGGATGGCCAGGTGAGGGTAGAGTTTTGGTCACTCCACGGACGAGTTTTACAGGTGTGTGTGTGTCACGTCCTGACGCCGGAGGGAGATCCGGTGAGCTTAGATGTGGTGAAGGGGAAGAAGGTTCTCATCTAAGGAGAGAGAAGTCATCGGAGCAGCAGATTGTCGTGGTTGCCAGATGTTTGGAGGGTGCGCCGAGAGGTTCTATGAAGGTGGTAAGATCCTAGAGTGTTTAGAGAAACCAAACGAAATAACTAGCGAGGCGAGCCGGAGGTGAGCAGGTCATACAGCTCACGAAGGCAAAGATATACCGAATAATTGCAAAAAAGATACGTAGAGCGTAAAACCCTCAACCTAACGTGGTGGTGGAGCAGCCCAACCTGGTGATGGTAGCGAGTAGGGCGCGAGGTGAAGAGGAAAAAAAGTCTGTCACATCTCCAGTGATATGTAGACCATTGCGAGATGTGACCTTGGAGCATATGACAACCAAATCAGGGAGCTCTAAGCAAAAGTGGAAGGGAGAAGACAATTGTGGGTTCAAGGACATCTTTTCTCTGAGAAAGTTTTAGATGCGAATTCACTTCTTGATTTCCATAAGCATATATGGTCTATGACGGGTCCACAAATTCGACTAGGTACCTACGTAGTTTTGCAAAGGTACACTGGTGTTATTTATTGCAAAGGTTTTTTTATAGCATTGAAAGGCTTTGCTCAGGATTGGTTCCATCAACTATCTATTGGATCGATCTACAATTTTAATGTGTTTATCTCACTGTTTATCAACCAATTTTTCTAGCGTAAGAAAGCATGAAAAGACCTATCTCACGTTGATCAATATGCAACAATGTGAGAATGTTTTCTTAAGGGAGTATATTGTTAGGTATGCGCGGGCCTGCATGATGTCCCCTTGGCTTAGAATGAGATCAAAGCGGGAAGTCTAACAAGAGGTCTTCGCACAGGTCACTATCGAAATTCATTAGCCAAGAAGCCCACGAGGTCATATGATGAGTTGTTGGAAAGTTGCTCTAAATACTCAACATGGAGGAGGGCTGCAGTTGATGACTTGGCAAGGCCAGTACACGACGTTGAACGTAGGCTAGCGGACGCAACTCAGAACCCTTTGTACAGCCCCGTAGACTGTGTAATCGTCTCAGAGTCGGCAAAAATTTTGAGATGTAAGTCATCAATCCTAACTATAGATTCCGCTACATAAAGATTTAATTGAATAGGGTTCAAAAGTGTACTTAGGTCGACGTTCTTTATAGAACCCAACACTTGCGGTTATTTTTCTCATGAAGCATCTTTGGGATAGTTCTCATGAGTTCTTGCCCTTGTTTCGTCTCTAAGATCTCCTCACCAAGCATGCCCTTTGCCCTTTGGTTTACGAGGTCACAAAAATGAGCATAGTACCGATCAATGGTTTTGTGTTCCTTTATACGAATTTCATCCAGCTCGGTGGTGATCCTTTGAATTGGAAGATATCACTGCGTTGGTACCATCAAGCTGTTGTTCGAAAATTTTCTACGTGTCACGTGTTGTAGTGCAGTAAATGATCATCTTCTGACGCGTTGGGTCAACTCCTGACACGATAACATAGAGAGCGCGAAAATTTTCTTTTTCCCCAAAATTTTCGTTGATCGTTCATAAATCTCTTGGTTTTCAACCTTTACTTACGTGGTTGCATCGGTGGACAAGGATGACGTCAATTCTTTCATTTTGGGGGGTGACTTCTCTATCATAAGCATAGTCCAACCAGTCACAATAATATGCCAAGTCCCTTTGCCTAAAGACCGTAAGAGAATCATCATCATGGATTTCCAGTACGAGTAATTAGATCCATCAAGATACGGAGAGCGCATGATAGACATAGAGTTGTGGTTCATAGTGCTCGATCTGGCATTATGAACCACGACAAAAAGGACCTTAGATCTTTATCTTGTGATCAAAATAGAAACATTGTTCTAGAGCCAATTAAAAATTTGGGTGGAGTATGTAGAGTAACACAAATTTTGTAAGAACACATAAATTAAAAGCGGAAGCAACTATAAAATAAAATTAGTCTTCGGAGAGTGTCCCACTACATATCTAAGATATTTTATTATAAAATGGGTCATGCACACGATGTATAATTTGGAATTACACATATAAGACTCCCTTTCTAAACTTACCACAACTATACTTGAAACTACTAATAACTTCACTGGCCACAACATGAACCATCGCAACAATTTGGAATCCATCCAGGCTGATAAAGTAAATAATATCTAAGTACCTAAGAGTTCACTAAAACAAAACAACTTCAATTATTCAATGATGCAGGAATACAAAAATGAAATGTTGAATATCTAAAAAATATAGAACGACTACCACAAACTCCTTAGAGATTATCTTGAACAAGGAAGATCAATACTAATTGTAATTGCAACAATTCATCCCTGAGCCTTTGTGATGGCATAAATAGAGACTCTAAGTTGTAAGGCGTCGTCACATTTCATGTCTTCAATGTCCTTCCTAGTGGAGTTAATTTCCTTCCAAATTAGATCGACTTCTTAGATTGAAGATCTTCTTAATCTTCGATCATTATTTACGCAGGAACATTGTTTTCAGTTTTTTTTTTTTTTTTTTTTTTTTTTTTTTTTTTTTTTTTTTTTTTTTTTTTTTTTTTTTTTTTTTTTTTTTTTTTTTTTTTTTTTTTTTTTTCAAATCTTGGCTAGTATCTTCATCAGTATATTCATTGCTTGATTTCAATCTTCTTAAATTAAGTGCGAGATCTTCATGCAACGATTAACTCTCAATTATTTAAGTAATTAATGCATCATTTATCTACAAGAGTAAGAAAACTCATTAATTCAACGCATTATTAGATATAAATACAGTAAGATAGTATTAGTAACATAATACTAGATATTTCTATCTAATACTTACTACAATAAATAAGTCTAATATATTTTAATTAATAATAAAACATAAAAACAAATTAATTAGAATAGAGAAAATAAAGAACTTCCGTTTTAATTTGTTTTGTTTGCCTAGCAAAAAGATAATCAAGATTGTCAAGTTTGCATGCCAAAAATAATATTCCAGTATACAGTAATGCTCCCCTACCTACGGTGGATATATGTTAATATGCTTACCGCTTATGTGACATGCATACATTAGTGATGTTAATATGTTCAAAAAAATATGTCACAAATGTGTGCATGCCATATAAGTGGTGGGCATATTAACATGTGCTCACCGCTTATGTGGCATGCACACATTGGTGATGTTAATATGTTCAAAAAAATATGTTATCAATGTGTGCATGTCACACAAACGGTGAACGTATTAATATATGTCCACCGTTGGTAGGGGAGCATTACTCTTCCGGTTTATGTTGTAAATTCTGTGTAATAAAAAGTTAAACTAGTCACATAAATAAAGATGAAAGTGATCACATTCCTCACCTGTGATTTTTTACTCTTGAATATGCAAGGCTAAACTAATTTTCATCCTGGGACGACAATTGTCATGCAGGCTGCAATTTTTTTAATAGAAAAACATCCTGAAAGGGTGAAGGATTAAGACCTGATCAAAACTGTATATAATCAAGACTCCAATTGGGTCAGAAGAATCAAAAGCTTACAAGGTCCATACAAAAACAGACAGAAGAAAAACAAACCAAAACGAAAAATTTAAATATGAGTTCACAGGTGCCCAGACGTACAATTTGCACCATAAACTAGGCCAAAATGTATTAAAAAAAGGCAAAATTGCATATAATATCACGACCTTTATCGAGATTGTAAAATAAGCATGACCTTTTAACTTTTGCATACGATATCACATCCTTCAATTCTTTGCAAATCGGTACATACTTTTCGTCTGCTGCCAACTCAAATGCTGATGTGTATTTATCAGGCTATTTTTTTTTCATCTCATCACTGGAACGACGTCGTTTTGTCGGACATGTTTAAGTTCGTCTTTTTTTCCACGTCATCTCCAAACGACGTCGTTTTTGTTTAAGTGTCGATTTAAATAGAAAAATTGCAATCCATTTTTATTGTGAAACCCTAAAATCACCTTCGTTCCCCGATTCTCTCTGCACTCTGAATACAAATCGAATATCTATTGTATTGTAAAGAAATCTCGAAATCTCGTTGTGGTCCTCCGACAACTTCATGCTGTAAAGAAGATCCTCATTCAAATTTGTTGGTTATTTTATAATTTTAGACATCACTTACCATTCGATATTTGCATCGGTAATACCTCCTAGCCGGATTCAGATCAGTATGAGAGGTAATAAGAAGATCGGGCTCAATCCTATGTTTACATTCTAATTTCGGATTTGCTGAACTCGGGAATGTTGTTGCCGAACTTGTCTTCCTATATGAATTGGAACCAGTCGACATGGAGTGTTCTTCAAAACTGAGCAGTTGTCTTCTAAGGTTCTTCCTCTGACCAGAGCAGAGCACGTCGCAGCTTCAATTTAGGAAATTAGGGTTCTTCAGACAACAATTTAATTTAAATGCAAAATTGATGCGTAAAACGACGTCGTTTGGGGATGACGTGGAAAACAAAAGACGAACTTAAACACGTCCGACAAAACGACGTCGTTTCAGTGATGAGATGGAAAAAAATAGCCTGATAAATACGCATCAACATTTGAGTTGGCAACAAATGAAAAGTATGTACCGTTTTGCAAAGAATTGATGGATGTGATATCGTATGCAAAAGTTAAAAGGTCGTGATTATTTTGCAATCTCGATAAAAGTGGTGATATTATATGCAATTTTGCCTAAAAAAAAAAAGTAATCTAGTGAAATCCGAATGAAGGGCTGCAGTCTTGGTTAACAAACGCGGGATTGTTTCCGATTTAATAAGTTAATCCTATGATGTTGTGTAAAACAAACAAGCCACTAGTCTACTCATATCTGATATCCGCTTCTCCACTCGCACTGCTCCGCCTCGCCGTCACACTCCCTCCGGCGCTCGGTTCGCTGCCGTCAAGTCAGCTGGCTCCCAAAACTCTATAACTCGAGGTCGGCTTTACCTTCATGACATGGTAACAAAGAGGGTTTTTTTTTTTTTTTCTTTAAAATTATAAATTTGTAATTGTATGGTTTTAATTAGTATAATAGGGTGTAAAATTGTGGTAATTACGGTTTGTTAGAGTAATTTTCATTACAGCCTGAGAGTGTTTAATTGAATGAGAATTGAGATTGTTTTAAGCTTCAGGGATTCGTTGCCATGTTCATTCCTTAGTCTGACGGATTATGATTTTCTTTTCTTTAATTTCTCTTCTGAGATAGTTCAATTATTAGAAACGAGCTTCCTCGTTTGAAATGGGGAAGCATTGGAAGAATTAAGGCCCTCTGGTTTAGAACTCATCCACCAGACTTGGAAAAAGGATTGGAATAATTAATGCTTTTATTTAATTTGATGTATTGCACCTTGGGTCGGAAACAACCTCCTTGTATAATTACAAGGGTAAGGTCTGCATACAACTGACCTCCCAGACCCCTACCAGTTGGGAATATACTGGGTATGTTGTTGTATTTAATTTGATGTATTGGCAGGACTTTAATGAGGCAAGCAAGACATCAGGAGTGTAATATGCACACTTTCTGTGAATTTCTTGTTGTAAATGATGCTTTCTGAGTACTGATGTTGTGTTGTGTGTTATTTAGGAAATAAGTGTAATCTGAAAAAAAAAAAGAAGAAGATAAGGCTGGGGCGCGCGAGCTGGAGAGGAACTGGAATATTTCGCAAATGCAAAGAGAATTGAAATCAACTCGTCCATCTCTGCTATGACACATTGATCCTTGTTTCATTTGCTCGTAGAATTGCACTTATGTACTTAGCAACAGTTGTTGCATCTTCAGCTACAAAATCATCTTCTAAACTGAAACCCGTTTCAAGAACGACAATAAATTTCTCAAATTTGGACGCTCTGCTCTCTCAATGCTCGAATCTCAAGATCTTGAATCAAGTTCTATGTCAAATGATATGTTCGGGGCTAATCAAAGACACATATGCTGCTAGCAGAATTATCAGCTTTTCCACCGACTCACCATTTGTTCACATTGATTATTCCCAGAAAATATTCACAAGCATTGTGAATCCAAATGGGTTCATCTGGAACAAGATGTTGAAAGCCTTCGTGCGGGTAAAGAGGCCACACGATTCGATTTCCATGTACAAGTCAATGTTAAAGAACAACTTCTTGTGTATTGATAACTACACTCATCCAATCTTAATCCATGGCTGCTCTGTCGGTTTCTTGAATTTCGAGGGGCAAGAGGTGCACAGTCATGCTGTGAAGATGGGGTTCGAGGCTGATGTTTATGTGGTTAATAATTTGATAAATATGTATTGTACCTCTGGGCACATGGATGATGCTCGAAAGGTGTTTGACGAGAGTTCTCAGCTGGACTTGGTTTCTTGGAACTCAATGCTGGCTGGATATGTCCAGTGGGGGAATGTTGACGAGGCAAAACTTTTTTATGCTCGGATGCCTGAAAGAAATGTCATTGCTTCAAATTCTATGATTGTGTTGTTGGGTAAGAGTGGGAACGTAGGTGAAGCGTGCCGACTGTTTTATGAGCTGGACAAGAAGGATCTGGTATCGTGGACTGCTCTAATTTCTTGTTATGAGCAGAATTTGATGTATAAGGAGGCTGTAAATCTGTTTTTGACCATGCCTAGGGATAGAATCTCATTAGACGAGGTGGTAAGTGTGGCCGTACTTTCTGCTTGCTCACATCTATTAAGTTTGCAAATCGGTGAAACTGTTCACTGTTTAGTTCTAAAAGCCGGTTTGGAATCTTATGTCAATCTGCAAAATGCTTTGATTCACATGTACTCCAAATGTGGGGACGTGTTGGCTGCTCAGAAGCTATTCGATTCTGGTTGTTTCTTGGACTTGATATCTTGGAATTCTATGATATCCGGTTATGTTAAATGTGGATTGGTCGAGAAAGCTAGGGCGTTATTCGACCGCATGCCTGAGAAGGACGTTGTCTCTTGGAGCTCGATGATATCAGGTTACGCCCAGTCAAATATGTCCTCTGAGACTTTAGCATTATTTCATGATATGCTCAACGAAGGTGTCAAGCCCGACGAAATGACTTTGGTCAGTGTGGTCTCTGCATGCACTCAGGTAGCGGCGCTGGACCAAGGCAAGTTGCTGGATGCTTACATACGGGAAAACGGGCTCAAGCTGAACGCGATTCTCGGCACAACTCTTATTGACATGTACATGAAATGTGGGTGCGTGGACAATGCCATGGAGATTTTCCATGCCATGGAGAATAAAGGGGTTTCTTCATGGAATGCCGTGATACTAGGCCTGGCGATGAACGGACGGGTGGACGTGTCGCTCCAAATGTTCGACGAGATGAAGAAATCTAAATTGAACCCAAATGAGATAACCTTCGTCGCAGTTCTTGGTGCTTGCCGGCACATGGGTCTGGTCGAACAGGGTCGTAAGTTTTTCCGCTCCATGACTGAGGAACACAATATTGAACCCAACATTAAGCACTACGGGTGCCTGGTCGACCTCCTTGGACGTGCAGGGCTTTTGAGGGAGGCAAAGGAACTGATCGAGACCATGCCCATGGCGCCAGATGTCGCCACCTGGGGGGCCCTACTTGGGGCGTGCAAGGAGCACGGTGACAGGGAAATGGGGGAGGAGATTGGGAGGAGGTTGATCGAACTCCAACCAGAGCATGACGGGTTTCACGTGCTGCTCTCGAATATATACGCTTCCAAAGGTAACTGGGGCAACGCCATGGAGGTTAGGGAGATCATGGCCCGGCAAGGGGTGGTGAAGACACCTGGATGCAGCATAATAGGAGCCGGACGTTGAATATTCACGGGTTTATGTGAGTTCAGAAAATAGGGCCTATGCGTTTCACAACTATGGGATGACCGGAGTTTCAGGACACTGGTTTGGCTGCCTCTGGTGACCTTTTTTTCTTGGCTCGAACGTAAAATGTCAGCTATCAATATTATTATACTAAATGTTTTTTGTTTTTGTGATAATTGGTATGATGTTGGAAAATGCTTGTAAACATAGTTAGAATGAGGTAATGGAATTTGAAATAGTTTTATTTTTATGAAATGGATATGCTTTGTGGTTCAAAACTTTGCCAAGTTGTGAGGATGGAGTGAAATTTGGAACTCAGTTGTAAGCTCAGTCTTTGTGTCTTAACAATATGCTATGAAACAGTAAGAGTTCTGGAGACCAACTATGCTTATTCTTTGTGAATGCTTAAAAGTTTGGTGTTAAGAATAAAAAGCCCGTGGAATTATATTTCCGGATGATTTAGCTTTACGAAGATGTAGGGGTGCTGTTTTTGGGTCATTCTTAATTTTAGCAAATGCATAGATCTTTTCACATTCAATCTTAATGTAAGCATTCTTCATTATACTCGGTAGCACTGATATGGGAAAATCTAATTCTTTCTGTTTTTCTTTCCTGGCTTGGATGGCTTAGAGGTCTCAGTTCGGGTGGAAGTTTGTGCTGCATGGAGTAGCATGTAGCCACCGCCAAGGACAAGGTGAATTAATTAAGGTAATACTTTTTTTTTTTAATTTTATTTCCTTTTTCACTGCAAAAGAGTTTATTCAGGAACACATGCATTAGTGATTTTGTTTCATCAACATCATCAACATCAACATACCCAGTATATTCCCAACAGGTTGGGGTCTGGGGGTCAGTTGTACGCAGACCTTACCCTTATAATTATACAAGGAGGCTGTTTCCATAACGACCCAAGGTGCGTTGCGTTGTTTGATATATTTTTTTTCTAGAAACTTCACTAATAAGAGAAGCACTAGAATTTAATTGAGCCATTTTGATCTAGTCCATTATTTGCACTATGCCAGGAGCATTAGTGATTTTGTTTGTTCCAAATTATTGCATCTGGCTATAGTAGATAAGAAATGGTTTCCCTGTCACCTTTTAAGCTATTTTGATTAACATAATCAAAATCTCTCTGCCAGTCTGAACGAACTTCATCGAACTTATTTTTTTTTTCCTTTTTCCTTTTCTTTGTTTTTTCCCTTTTTTTTTTTTTGGTTATGAAATCTGCTGACCACTGGAACAAAGTTGGTCAAAATGTTTAATGTTAGGGTTTCAATTGATGATGACCATGCTAAAACATATGCACAAGTATTAGCTGAAATATTGAAACTGCAAATCTTCCTCTTGAGAAATGCAAGCCTCTATTCATTCATTATTGGATCACTCTCACATTGAAGCACTATGCAACCTTCCTTATATGTACTGTTTTTTTCTTGTGGGTTTTGATAGAGATCGAATGAAATAAGGCATAAATAATGGAAAATATTGAAGAATAAATAATAATTGAGCATCCAAGGAAGGAAGAATAAATCTACAATCGTATTAAATGATTTACATACATTTTGTTATATGAAGTTTATTCAAGCAAGTCACAGAATAAATACGATTTATTATGTGACTTGCTTGGATGCTCAATAATTCTATTCGTATTTCCCTTATAGGCAGACTTATCAAGTCTATTTATTCTGTGACTTGCATACTCTATAAAAAATGGAGATGCAATAAATTAAAATTACATACATTTTGTTATATGAAGTTTATGTCTAAATATAAAAATTTAGGTTTGCTCATTTTTTATACATTTAAGTAATCCTCTCTCTCTCTCTCTCTCTCTCTCTCTCTCTCTCTCTCTCTCTGTCTATCTCTCTCTCTCTCTCTATGTGTGTGTGTGTGTGTGTAAATTCTTGAAACTGGAATTAATGACTGGAGTTGAATCCAACACTTGCTCCTATTGCTTTTATGAAGCACAATGAGAGAAAAGAAAAAAAGGGGAAACGGAAAGAAAAGAGAAAGAAGACGATACTGAACCAAGTGGCGACTTCACTTGAATTTTTATCATTATCAATGATTTCACGTGCTTCTGAAAGGTGCACAATGCAATGTGGTGAACTAAACTTCCTGGACCAAATAGCTAGTGGATTTGCAAATTATTGAAATTCATCTAGCCAGGAACATGTAATGGATTTTTTTCATCCTTCATCAATCTGCATATATCTGAATAAGGGAAGCTGTGCCCACTTAAAAAATCTAATATGTCCTTGCATTGTAGGTTGTAGCCTGTAGGTGTTGATCTCTCCAGGAGAATGCATAAAGTATCATATGGCCAAACATGATGGGTTCGTTCAATGTCATTCTCTGTTACAATAACAGTTTTCTTTCTTTCTTTTTTTTTTTTTTTTTTTTTTTTTTTTTT
>CACSLK010028053.1:3744448-3760890 GCA_902706635.1 Striga hermonthica | reverse complement strand
AGACATTATTATAAATTAAAACACACAAATATGAGAAGTTATAGCTCATATCAAAATAATACAACCACCAACTAAAAAAGTGGGAAAGTGAGAAGACAAGTCAGAAGACCGCCTCGAACCACACCTAGCCAAGCTAGAAACCATAAGACGAGACTCAAATACGACTAACACAACAAACACTAAAACAAATCAACACAAAGCTCTCAACAAGAGAATAGGAACGATCCCAAGGGATAATCCCTGCACATAGGCGGGCTAACAGAGGAAAAACGACCCAAACCAAAAACACAAGACAAACAACGCGAACACAAACAACACAACCAAAACACAAGAGAAAGCAACACAAACACTAACAACACACTATGACGAAAACAAATAAACTATATTAGCAGCAGATAAAGCCCTACCCCAACAATACTAACGGGTCGAACCATCGAATCCAATAAAGACCCAAAGCCCAAGGGACCGCGACCAAAACTGTCGAAATGCCTATACAGAAGCCAAACCCGAGCCTCGAATCAAAACTAAAATCGACCCATCCCCAACTGGAGGAACCACGAATCGACTCCCCCCACCAGGCGCTGCCCGAACTCGCCTAACACCACTAGCCGAGCGCCGAAGCTCCAACACCCCATTCGTCCCCATCCCCAGAGAACCGAGGAGGTGAGAGCAGCTTGGCCCCTCAACTCCGACCACCGCGACATGGACGTCGCAGCCGCCAGAGCCACGCCCCATCCACTCACACTCGCACCGCCCGACCGCTGACCGGAAGACGGCGACCAGATCCCACACGACCCCTCAAGAGATGGCGACGCCGTTCAAGAAGAGACCTCGTCATATCACCAATCGCAGCTCCGACATCACCACAGAAACTGGAATCCGGCGACAGAGCCCACAAAGCCCGCCCAGAAAAAGCGAAGACGGCCATGGGACAACTCCCGCAGACCACCAAACGCTCAAAGGGGTACAATGTCAGGGATGAGCCGAGAAGTTAAAGACGACCACTGGCCAGGTCCCCGCCGTTGCCGAGGAAGGCAAACGAGCACTAATTTGAGGTTACGCCAGCGGAATTAGTGATTGGGGTTTTTTTCGCCCGAAATAATGCAAAACGGTGCTCATAAAAAAAAGTATTGTGGACTAAAAAGTTCTTTTACTTATTTATTTTAATTTAATTGCAAAATTGTAACATCAATTATTTAACAAAAACTACTAAATATATTTTTTAGTTTGCTTACAGTAGGATCTAATTTTTTTATATCGTGATTATATCACAAATACGTTCCTCTTTAGTTTCTTATAAAATTAGGCACATACTTGGATTTTACTTTAAACTTCTAACAACTAACTAAACTAAGTTCTTGGTGCTAATGAATGAAGGTCCCTGATGGCGGTCTAGCCTTGATTCTCCCTTCTCCAATTGGGTTTTAAATGAATATTATCTGTTGGCAGCTATAAGATTTTCTGAAAAAATTATAAGTGCAACATACTAAATTGTATTAATATGATTTTTGGCACTAATAAAAACAATTTTTACAAACTTGATCTTTTCAAACAATATTTTCGAGACTTTAACGTTCTTTTCGTTTTTGAAACGAATCCATACAGACATAATCTCACGATGCACATAATCACTAGGATGTGTCTCAAGAATCTGGTGAATCGTTTGATTCATAGACTCCTTACTCAATCCATCATTTATAAATGCTATTTTATCTTCTCGATTTTGGACACGAACCCCATTGATTTATATTGTATGTCACAAGTCCTCTGACAGCGCTTGCGTGATGGCTCCGGTGTTTGCCCCGGGAGGAGGGGGGAAGGGGGGGAGAGCCTGTGAAGTGGAGCGGCCTAGGCGGATCTGCGAATTTTCGAGGGCGGTTGTAGGATCTGCGGTCCGATTCTAGTTAGTCCATTAGAGGAATTGTTGGTTCTACTGTGTTTGGGATGTAGTTCTTGTGACTTCTCTCAGGTGTTCGCGTTTGGGTGCTAGTTTGGGTTGTGTTGGTGCCGAGTATTCCTATCTGGTTGGGAGGACGTTAGTTCTTGTTGCGTTTTTTGTATAGTGGTTTTTGTTGTCTTTGTGTTTTTAGTTTTCTTGTTTAGTTGTATGTTTTGTTCGGTGTTTTATTCTCCTGTTGAGAAGAGTTGTTATATTTTTTTGTTGGGAGCTAGTGTTTTTTAGTGATGTTATTTTGTGTTTAGGTTTGTTCTAGGCTGTCCCGAACTAGATGCTATGGGGTTAGTCCTCCCTACTTGATTCAACCGAGTAGCTGATTTATTCGACAATTTAGCTGATTTTTAGTCTGTAATTGCATGTCTTTCTTTATTGAAGTTTATCATTTCGAAAAAAAAAAAAAATCACATGATATTCCAACAATATTTTGTGTTGTATGAAAAAAATATGTGAAAGTGTTGCCTCACGAAAGTTAAAAATAGCTCAACTAATTAAGTGGGTCAAAATATTCAGAAGATAAAAAGAATGACTCAACTAATCAAGTAGTTCAAAATATTGAAGAAAAAGAAACATTTGCAGTGTAGTAACCAAAACCTACTCTCAGGTTTAATAACCTAATAAGTACTTCCAAATACATAAATTATAATTTAATAAATAACGGTGTTAAAAATAATATTGTTATGAAACTCTTAATATATATAGAATAGGTTGAAATACTATAAAATCCCTAAAAATGCACTAGTAGCAAAAAAAATGTGGCTGTCTTTTTTGTTTAATTTTTTTTGCATTAATAGGTTACATTTTATTTTTGATTTTTTTGAGTCACATGTTTATATTACAGTTGTACCTTTTGCCTCTTTATTTTTTTAAATTTCTTATTCACATTAAAAAATAATAATAATAATAATACTCTTGGTCTTTTTTACTATTTTTTTCCTTCATATCAAATTAGTCACTTTTCAACAATGTTTGACCGAGCACCAATAGTGAATGTATACGATAAGCGAATATATTTATTTTATTATTTATATCAATAGTGTAAAAATAATAAATGAACCTACAATTATTTCATATAACATATTATAAATGAGTATTAAACAAATTGAATGTGAAATAATAAAATAAATTTATAGTATGTCCATCTCACATAGATTTGAAAATTTGCACTAAAAAAAAGTATAAAATGGATGTAAACATATTATAGTATGATACACCCATCTTTGCTTTTCGAACATCATGTAATGTAATACTGCAATCGAACCGAAGAAAGTTGAGCAAAGGCACACGTTTGATGGATTGAATAAGCAAATATAATGTCAAATGCTACGGAGCTGCATAATCATTCGATATCAATCCAGAGTCTACCTGAAATTAGCTTAAATGATACGTTCGTAGGCCCAAAAGTCTGAGCACAAAATGATTTATTAGTTCCAACCATTGAAGAATCAACTGCCAGTCCAAATGTTCTCACTCCCTGCACTATTTGATCTCCAAATTTGTATCTAGTCAGATGCCACCTGTCCACACAAAAAAAAAAAAAAAAGAGTCGAGGTTTACAACTAAATAATATAGAAAACAAGAATCCCGAGAGAATATGAGGATACCGATCTTGATCTGCTCCTGCTCCTGCTCCTGCTGGGACTAGCACTTGGACATTTGGGACGAGACTGTAACACCAAAATTATATCCAAAGAAAAATAGATATATTGCAAGAGACACAAATAATGCTTACGAATCTACTTCAATTATATCAATGGCGCGTAAGAAGCTTGCAGGATTGACACTTACAGGCGATGCTGAATGGCGAGATCTTGACGGAGATCTGAAAAGTTTGCATTGTATCATCATACCAAATTCAGAATAAACAATTAAAAGCTTTTAACCAATAGAAAATGAAGTTGGGCACAAAAGAAGGTCCAGAGGAAAAACAACTTTGACTAGTCATTTAATTGGATTGGTGGCGGCAAGTATGTGCAGTGGATCAGAAGGAGACTTCAGAAGCCAGAATTAAACTCTCAACGTTTATACTCTGGTGGCTTTGGAAGGCTCGAAATCTTTAATGGAAACCCGAGCACTACATAGTAAGACTGGCAGTCCGGGAGTGGTTGGTTTTCAGAGCAATTAAGGAGGCTCAGGCTACTCCGCTACGGGAAGGTAAAGGGGATTATTTTAGGACTTCGGTTAGTGGTTTAATCTCCCTTTATGCTTCGGTTTAGTTTTTCTTGATAGCTGTTTTGGTGTAACTAAAGGGCTCAGTTTGTATCAACTGCTTTTAGTTATGGTATGTTTAGTTTAGTGTTGCTCTAGGTCACATATGTGGTTCTCTCATTCCACTAGGCTTGTATTAGGGGCTTGTACCCGGATTGTATTTGTACATTGTCTTTATGGCTTAATGAGATTCTCCAATCGTTTAGGGGGGGAAAAAAATCTAATTGGGTTGACCACAGGTGTCAATGCAGCTCATGACAATTGACATCAGCAAAAGCAAACCCAAAACCCAAGAAAATTATCTATGCTAACAATCAAGAATAAATAGCTGCACATTGCGCAGCCACCACCAATAAACAGAACTCCAAAAATACAAACAGCGAATAAAATTTATGTCAATCATAAAGCGAAATCCATTTTTCGTTCGTCGACTAATCATCCTTAAATCCTTTAACTACAGAAATGAAAATGTACCATCTACGTATTTGCTGCAGGTGCTCATCGACTTAACAGCCCCGTCTTTGCCACAACGGAAGTGAGTCGCATGAAACTGAGCACCGCAAGCCATCAAGTTCCTAACATGCAAATCCCCAGATTGCCACCAAATCTAGAAAACAAAAGGGTTATCTTTATGATCACTATTACCATTAGTGCCTTAAAGCCCACTTTTCGTTCTCAACAAAATGACCCTCTGCTTTTAGAGAATAGGTGATCGGGAATACAGCATATGAAAATGAAAGTAAATTTTCCAAAACCACACACATATTTTCAGGAAAAACTTGTGAATTGTCCATATTATGGTCTTCGCTTGAACTCGTTTTGTTGTATTGCCTTTCCATTTTCTTTTTTTTTTTTCGTTTTTGAAGGATGAATACAATAAATAAAATAAAAATGGCCATATATATCTCAACATAACTAAACACGATAGTGAAAAATAAGTTTGTTGTGGGTAATTGTTATTTAGTGCTTTGATATATTCCATATTCCTCATGTTTATGCATATTCCCATTTCTTCCAACCCACAAGTCCCACTTCCCCCTGTTAGCCCAAGTAACTAGGTCATAGTACACAGGTTCACAAAGGGGTAAGTAAAAATGGCATAAGCCACCAAATAGAAAAAGCTAACTCAAGCAAACAGAGATACTGCATGTTTGACAAAGAGTGGTCATTACACCAAAAGCCAAAGCATTATTCACGCAAACAACGTACTATAAAATACAAGAGATGTCAAATGGAATCAGAATCATCATACCTTGATACACCATGCCGAGGTGACTCAGATCCAGATCGTGAAGCAGCTGACACTGAACGAGATCTAGATGAAGCATGACGATAATGCTTACCCCTAGGAGACACACTGTAGAGTGAATCAGTTACAAGTTAAAATGCCAAGATCGACCAAAAAGAAAAACTGAACAGAGAGAGAGAGAGCGAGATTTTCATACAAGAAATCTAGTATACCTTCTACTCCTCCCCCTATAGCCAGGGCTCCTGGAGACACTTCTGCTTCTTGAATAGGGACTCCTACTTGGACTCCTGGAATAACTGCGTCTTGCTTCATACTCCTCAACCTAAATATATCAAAATGAATGAGTAACCATCTATTCAAGAAGCACAGAAACAAAATTTCTGAACATACCCGTATATAAGCACGAGAATATTGATTTCGGAAGAGAGAGTCATCAAGCTTCCTTATCTACATGCAGATATGGGAAATGATCACACAACAAGTCATACCAATCAATGGAAGTACAAAAATGCCAAATAAAGCAGCAGCAATAAAGTGACACTATAATGCTTGGTTAGTTTTCACGTAGGGTATATAATTAGCTCACCGCATATTTCATGTCACTGTAGTTTGTATAGTCAACAATGCCTCGCATGCCTAGAATAAAATTACAGCCATCAGCAAGCTATAAAAGAAGACATATGGCATAAGATAAATAAATAGTTCAAACTAAACAAGATTTCGTAACAATTAAAAGATCGTGGAACTGAAAAACAGACAGATAGCTAGCATGGTGTTCGTTTTCAAGATCCACCAACTTATAGATGGATCACATGAGAAAAATTGGATGTGAACAGTTGGGAAGCGAAAATGTAGATGAATGACATAATGATACATTAAAGTCTCTAAGAGGACTTAATGAGAGGAATATAAGATAAGTAGCAAAATTAAATTACAGACAAATGAACACTCAGTCAAAATACTACAAAGTAGTATTATCTATCTTCATATCCAACCACAGCCTTATTGTTCCTCTATTTTCTTTAGCTTCATCAAAAAGAGTTCAAACAAACATCAATTATTATACAAGGATGAGTGGTTTTGTAAAAAATTGCACAGGATTTAAAAAGTCCTTAATATTTGATATAATATTAATGGTAACAGTGTAATTGTGTAATCTAATATAAAAGCTATATATACTTAGACAAAAGCACTCTACTGAAAATCTAATCCAACAAAGATAACCGTTTAAACTAATTAAGAAAGTTAAGGAGCATGATTTAATTTAAACTCTATGATTATCTACAGATTAATCAAGAATATTTCAAGAATCATGATATGTCCATTGTCCATACACTTTTGAAATTGGTTTTTCCATGGAGAAACACCATTATAATACTTTTCAGTTTTTAAATAATGTATTTTCAGTTTTTATCTTTAGTATTAATGCATTTCATGTAAACAAACAAAAAAATTTTAAATGTAAAATAATGTAAAATGCTAAAAAAAAGTGTACTGCAAATCGGGCAATCACATATAATTATACTTTTTAGAACAATTTAAATAACTATCATGAAAATTATGATAATATCCAAAAATACTAATGTAAATCACGGAATCACAGATATTTATACATAATGTAAATGGTTATTTTGAAAATTATATCTCTTCTTAAATCACATATATTTATGCATACTGTACATGGTTATTTTGAAAATATGACATTTCATCTTAAAACACAACCAACTAAACAAGCATATTGTATTTTATCAATGAACGTTTGTTCATGAGAAGTATAAAGTATTTAAATCTTGTATCTTCTTATCTTACTTTATACTTTATATGGATCACATGTCGCCATCGTGCTCGATGCAAGCACATATCATCATTCAAATTTAAATGCTTTAAATTATTTTTTATCGTCTCTTTCCAAGTTTTCTTCGGTCTACCCCTCCCCCCTTTTAATTTGATTTCTTATTTCTAATGTTTCTACCAATATCATTGGTGCCTCGAAGTCTCATACGCACATGCCCAAACCAACTTAAACGTGATTCGCTCATTTTCTTCTCTATGGGAGTTACCCAACTTTATTTCTAATATTTCATTTTTAATCTTATCTAATCTAGTATGCTCACACATCTATCTCAACATTATCATCTATGTCACTCACATTTTTTTATCATTTTCATATTTACTAACCTAACACTCGAATCCATAAAGCATCATCATTTTCATATCGACGACGCGCTCCTCCACTTGTTTCAACCCGATTGAATTCTATTTGTTACATCCTTATAGTGATGTGATATAAAAAAATAAATAAATAATTATACTGTGATAGTGAAATAGGTTTATAATGATTGGTAGTTAAAAATATGTGAGTTGACGAATAATAAATTTTACTGTTAGACATGTAGTAATAATTATTGTGTAAAATATATTAAAAATGAGAGTGTAAAAAAGAGAAAAAAAAAAGTGAGATGAATGAACTGTGTTTTTTTTTTTAATTCAATCTCACAATAAAATGTTTTTTTACGAATGTTAAGATACTCGTAAAATAGACATTTAAAGTACTACTTTTATTATTATTCCATTATAATTGTTTGCTATTAAAATAGTTGGACACAATATAAGAGTAATTAGAATAAAGCTATTAAATACAAAGCTACATATTAATCAGTGTTTTACTAGTACTGTAGTACTACATATAAATATTTCAATAGTTATTTACTAGTTATTTACTGATAGTAAAAGTTTAAATCATCGACTGCAAAAGTACAATAAAAAAAGCACTTTATTGATACATGTCACTAGTAGTAGTAGTAGTAGTAATAATAATAATAATAATAATAATAATAATAATAATAATAATAATAATAATAATAATAATAATAATAATATTAGATGACCGGGTCGCAAAGTATAAGAAAAATGTATTTTAATGATATTTTATCACTATAACAACAATAATAATTCATCAAAATCATACCTTTAGAAAATCATACCTTTAGAAAGCAGTTCATAAGTAACTTTAAAATTATATGAGCTATATAAGTTGATTTTTTAAATGATTTCAAACTCACGTGATTACTTTAAAACATTTTGATTGGAAAACTAACAAGAGTCTTTTCATTTAAAATTATACTTTACATGATGTAAAGTCAGCAACCGCAAGAAAATATATTACCAACATAAAAACACGCCGGATAAATAAAAGTTGATATCATAAAATTAATGTTCTTAGAATCAGGGAAAGGATGTGACATAATTTTTAATTTGGAATTCATGTGGATTCAATAATTCTATTTCTAAATTATTTTTCCACTTACAAGGAGAAGAAACGCCTAAATACTATACTATAGAGGAATGAACATACATTCATCAAGTGAATTTTAGTTTTTAAATCTTGTCGATCATAAATTGTAGGACACAGTATGAAAGTTGAACATGGGGGCGAAAGTAATTTTTAGGTTCAACCTACACGACATGATGGGGTAATCAAAGAAAACTCGTCAAATTTTTCAACTAGCCCAAATGATGTACAATCGGATAAAGGAGCACCATCAAAAAGATAATAGGAATAAAAAAAAAAGGAGCACCATCAAAAAGATAATAGGAATTAAAAAAACAAGCTAAAAGATGAAAAAAACAAGATAAAAGAAGTTGGAAATAATAGTTCCATTAAAAAATGAAGATCTTGAGAGAATCGTGAGTCTTAAAAATATGGCGAGGATAACATCAAAAGCAAAGGAAAGAAATCACACGCATAGTCATAAGAAAATAAAAAGCTGAAGCATTTGTAATATACATTAGGTACTAATTTAGTTATATCTCTTTATTCATTTACTTTTTCATCTTTGCACCGAAGCATTAATATGTTATTTCAATCCTTTTCTATTAGGATATGATTATGTAGTTCTATTCTAATATACAATGACTAATTTTATTCTTTGTATTATTTCATTCCTACAGAGATAATTACTAAATTTATCATTTTTTCATATAAGAAAATTAACCGGTAAAAAAAATTAATCAAGTACATCGCACGTGCACTTTATTAATGATTTAAAAAGAGTTCATGTATGCTTACCATCACGATCACGGTAAACCTCCGAGAAACCAACATCTCCTGCCCGACGCATGTGATCCTATACAACCGTAATCATTAATAAAAGAATTCACATTACCAAAATAAAAAAATGTTACGACAACAAGATGTTTGCGGTAGATTACTCAACAATCACTTTCTAGTTCCATTTTTGCACAGCACAATACATAAAACAATGCAAGTGAAAACTGATTACCTTCAAATCTTGCCATGAAGCAGAGGAAGGAAGGCCAGTCACCAATACTACAAAACATTGTCAAGAATATTTGGTGACATGCTAGAAATCCAGATTAGCTAAGAAATAAGAATAACAAAAATGATCCGTGCAAGCATCTCTTACCTCGGTAGTCAGAACGTCTAGAGGGTCCGCTACGACTGCTCCCGCGACTATAACTACTGTAGCGGTCATACGACGACCCTCGGCCTCCATGAGCAGGTTCAACCTAAACCGGACAAACCACATAAGGAAAATGATAAGACACGGCTGACTACTTTTTTTAAAAAGTTTATACATAAATAACATATAACTCACCCGCAATGGACAGCCATCAAATTTATAACCATCTCGGCCACGGATAGCATCATCAGCATCTCGAGAATCTTCAAACTGAAACACGAAATATTATAGAATATTATTACACAAATGTAAAACAGATATCCCAAACTAAACCATCTGAGTATCTGAATGGATAGATTCTCCCCCACTGCCAGTCCACAAACCTATAAGTATTTCTATGACACGAAATATGATATATCCTACCACATAAATAGTTAGCTCCCACAAATTTAAAAAGGGTAAAGGTACTCACCTCAACAAAAGCGTAACCAGGAGGTTTTGGAGGGATTTTTAAGTCAATATTAGCAATTGGTCCATACTGCGAAAAAGTACCAAGGAGAGATTAACAATTAAAACGACCATCATATCATCAAACAAGGCAAAGGGGAACGGGAACATACTTTATAAAATGAACTACACTGGTTAAAGAAAGAAGATTCCCACATTTAAGTTGTTTAAGCATGATGTATGATGTGCAAGCAACATGAACAATGCAGTCTTATGATCTTATCTGATGCGCAATAAATCTAGATAATAAAGGAGAAGTACCCTATCACAACAGTTCAGCAGGAAATGAAGGTGGGTTGGGTGGTAGTTAACATCTTTTTGTTTTCATTTCTCTTTCGTTTCATCTTCCAGTTCCAATTATTCACATTTTTTGGGGAAGAAGGTTTATAATGTTGTTCATCCTATCAACAAATTATTACTACAGAATAGAAAAATCTATGGCGTGTCAATATACGTATTTCAACATTAAAGACATCAATGAAAAACCAAAAGTACTAAAGAATTAACACCCCCAAAAAAAGATATATACGTATGTATAGCCGATATTGAAATAAACCTTGTAAAACAAATCCTCAACTTCACTCTCACGAATGTCACTGGGAAGATTACCAACATAAATAGTTCTGCTTGATCGCCCCATCCTTCCTGAAATATACATCATAATTCATGTCTTAACAAACACTTGAAAATACCACATCAAGGTGGAAAGGTATGCAGAAAAAAACAGCAAAGATAAAATCGGATCAATTTAACTCAACTCTCCACACCCCCCTCCAATATAGCTCATTCAACTCCTACGGTCCTGTCATCACTGTGAGACTATAAAATAAACCTCACCAGTTAAAACCTTCATGAGTTGGCCAATCGGTCTTGAGTTTAAAACATTCACAAGATTTAACATCCTAAGCTAAGCTTGTTTAAAGTAGCTTACTCCGAATTCTTTGCATATTGCATTGATGTGATATACGTCAAATTAATTTCAATGCCTATGCCAAAATAAACTTAAAATGATTTAAATAGAAAATAACACTCATTTGTCCCATCATCATTCTACAAATTATTAGATCTTGATTCTTGATATTTAGTTTAACAGTCCCATTCCACTGTGTTTTTTACTTTGATCTACAAAGCCTAATTCATGAGAATATCCCTAAATGACTCTTCACCCGTCCCCCACAGCTACGGCCAATCTGATTCTTCCCTAAACATCTCTCAGACGAAAGAAAAACAGAAATACGTCATACATTTTCCAATTATGAACTGAACCTTGTTATTTTTCAACAGCCTTTATTTTCATGATTCATCCCTAACAAAAATTAAACTACCATAACACAATTTCTTTTCTTTGACGACAAACTGTAGATTGCCATTATGCATATATCACGACACAATCCCTAAGAACTGAAAAATCAAATAGAAAAAAAAAAAAAAAAAAAAAAAAAAAAAAATCCATTCTTTCATCTATCATGGCTTCTGCGGGTTTTGGGTATATATATATATATATATATTGGCTGGCCACTTCAGCAGGGAAACTACCGAACTCCACGAATGTTCTTTAATCTCTTAATTACCGAAGAGCAAAGGTCATTAAGGCCGCCATTTACACAATTATTAAGCATAAAAAAACACAAATGGCTATCCAAAAAAATCCGAAAAAAGGAACAAAGGCACAATTTTGCATGAAAAACAAAAACTAAAAGCTAATAAATAATACTTCCCCAGTAAACATAATTGCTCATCAATTATTAAAATTAAAAGATAGGACTCGATTCGATTTCGTACAAAAAAAAGGGTAAATGCCGAAATCGATTAGAGCCGCACCAAAACTGAAGAATCTCTTGTTCAGAACAAGAAAGCATCTTCAAATACACGGAGAGAGAGAGAGAGAGAGAGAGAGAGAGAGAGAGAGAGAGAGAGAGAGAGAGAGAGAACCTTAACAGCTCGGAGGAGTGAAACGGAGGTAGAATGTTCCAGAGTCAGCACTCAGGTTGGGACACAAAAACATGTGAGCAGGCAAAGCATTATATAAAATAAAATTGAGGAAAAAAAAAAAGATGGGAAAATTAGGCTGCAATCGGTTATAGAAATACTTTTTAATTGAAATTGAAATTTTTAAAAACTTTTTTAGACTTCTCAATTTTTTTAAGACTTGATTGAGGCTGCGTTTGGCTAAAGGAATAATCTGTTATTTCTAATTGACCGTAAATTGTTTTACAATTCTTTAACTCAAAATTCAACTCAAATTTAATGCAACTTTATTTTCAAACATTATCAATATTGATATGGGATACCACACTGGGTCGCCACGACCTGAGAAACGGTCTAATCTAACCAAGCGGACCAGCAGGTCGATTGGAGATCGAAGAAGTTGGAGGTCGTCCGAGTACCAAGTCGATGGTGACTACACATGTAAGGAAACTCGTCATCAGGTCGAACTAATGCCTTCGTATGGCCTGGTAGAAACTCGATCCGGAGGTATATAGGTCGATGGCTCGACTAAGGGACATAGTACGCGAATACAACAAAAAGACAATTTAGCTCGAGGATAGCTGAGCTAGTCGTATGAGTAGACCATCTAATAAGACAGACTAGGAGATAAGAAAGAACATTATTAAGATAAGAACCCATGTGAACAGGGTCTCAATTTGGGTATCTGGATAACACGAACATGTAGTTTGGGCTGCAGTACAGTCTATCCAGGTAGACTTGGTCAGTAATATAACACGTCTATATCAAGGGTGAGGTATAGCAATTCAAACTCTAAGCACTCAAACATACTTACAAGTTACAAGCTTGTCAGTACTGTTCATCGTTTCTGGACACTTTCTCACTTGATAGACGGAGGCTCTACGCCGAGATCACTCTCGTCGCTATTTTGTAGGTCTTTGAATTGGACGCGAGCAGATCCAAGGACATTCAAGTAAGTCGAGGTCATTGAGCACACCATTTTGGCATCGTCTGTGGGACGTCATTAGGAAAATCATCAAACCACCACTATTCATGGCGAGCAGTGTTCTAGAAGTCTGATGCGCATGAGGGTCGTCACCACTATTCATGGCGAGCAATGTTCTAGAAGTCTGATGTGCATGAGGGTCGTCGTCTGAAGAATGCATATAGTCGGGCTCGACGTGCGCGAATTAAAGTACAAAAAATGAAAAGCTTCCAGGGTGTCACGCTGCGATGAACAAGAGGGCTCGCTGTCGCGAGGATCTTAACGAAGCCAAATGCTGACCAGGGGTTAACGTCACGAAGGCCAGGCGGCTTCTCAAAGCGGGAATAGTTATTTTATCGTTTTTGTTTGAATCTCTAAGGATTGTTTGTGTTTATTTGTTGTTTATGACCTTTGTAAGAACTATTATTATAATCTTATGAATTAAAATAAAAAAAGGCTCGTTTTCGAGCACAAATCCGTGTCAAAATCAAGGCCGATAGTGCGGATTTTGATACAAAATTAAAAATTCGATACATGATTCTTAACAAAGTCTTTAGGCGCCCGTTAGATGCTTGACTAGCGTCTAAGCGGGGCCTAAAAATTAAAATTAGTGTCTTAATTTTTTATTTTTTTTTACTACCTACAAAATAAAATCATCTAACTTGTAATAATCCACACACCTAAGCCCAATAATAATATTATATATTATAAAGAGAACATAATAACAAAATAATGTAATTAGTATTAAAAAACTAAAAAATTATCGTCGAACCTGCCTAAAAGCGCCTAGGCTCGCCTTGACAGATTTTTTTCAGCTGATTCATGCAAATTGAAGGTGATCGCCTAGGTCGATTTAGAGTATAGTTATGGCGAGTGACGATCCTAGGAGAAACTTGGAATCCACCTTTGACGAGGCTCTGGTCTCCAAGCGACCATTTGGAACAATCCTGCCATCGGGCTTTTGAAGATCGAACTAGATGTCGATGACCCTGATGCCCATCCCTCGGGTTTAGTTACTCATGTAGATGTTGGAGGGTCGATCAACCAGTTTAGAGGTGGACAAAGTGCTTAGATCATCCATGTGCATTCCACACAACCAGATATTGTCCAGGTCGAGCATATGGGACCACCTGCCGTTGGACTGGTCCCCGCAGGACAACAGGTCGTCACACTGACGAAGGAGGAGAGTAACAAAATGATGGCCGATGTCGTTGCAGCTTGATGCGCCCAACAACATATGTCGAATGCAGTAACCCTTACTGTGATGACGAGAAAGGAAACATATGTATAGATATCGAGCAGCACAGCTGGAGGAGCCCATTGCGACCCTGCGATGGAGAGCATGGCAGAACAAATCAAGGAGTTACATGCAAAGGTGGAAATAAAATGGAGAGAGCTTGTGGGCATCCCTTTGCCCAGATAATCTTAGACACCGACCTGCAGAATGGATTCCGGGAGCTCACCATTATCTATGATGGGCCCACAGATCCAGCTCGTCACTTGAGATCGTTTGAGAACATGGCCCTTTTACACATCTACTCAGATTTAGCTGCAGGGAATTATTGGCGACCTTGCAGGGAGGAGAGATGATTGGTTTCACCAGCTCACAAAAAATAAGAAATATTACAATACATGGAAAGACAACTGAATTAATAAGAAATATTACAATACATGGAAAGACAACTGAATTAATGTCAAACAATATGATTTTTTCAAACAAAGAAATAATATGTCATTGATTAAGCTATCATTTATTAGGAACGTTAATGAAAAATTAAACAAAGTAGGATATTAACCGAAAATGGATGAAAACCCAAATAATCTTACTAATAATTTTGCCTACAATTTATCGAGTTAAATAAACGCAGTCTCATCTGCTATTAACATTGCTACTAGTAGAGCAAGAAACTATTCAATCTAATAACAAATTTTACATCGCAAGTTACTCAAGGTAGCAGTGTCAAACAGGCAGCAATGTAAACAAAACACCATCTACCACAAGCCTAAACACTCTATATACCCAAATAAACAAAAACCTAAGAGCAATACCATACACAAACCCAAAGCCCCAAGCAGAATTTCGCTCCCATCACCACGAATCTCCTCTCCAGCCTTGTTTTTCAGCATCATGCTGTGCTTTCCCTCCCCAGCATCCGCCACCTTTGGACGGCCAACCGATCTCATCCCACCCACCACCACCACCACCACCACCACCACCACCGCTCTCTTCCCATCCGCCTCCCGTTGTTGGCCTTTTCACCGTGTCACCAACATAAGGTTCTTCGATTGTGCCTTGAGCACCATTCTTTGTGTTTCTACTAGACATCCGTGCCTTTTTTCGCTCCACCATACTTTTCTCCTCAAAATGCCGCTTCTTTCTTTTCCCAACCCACCGCGGATTAGCAGGTTTATGATTATGTCCTCTCCTGGAAAACTGTGCGCCCTCTTGCCTAAACAAAAGTTCCTTCACTTCTTCACCTCCAATCTTCCCGTCCATAAAGGAGAGAACGTGCCGTATGGAGACATTGATGCATTTGTATATCCTCTTCACCTCCGAGGGGCCCACAGCCCTCGCGACGTTCTGGGAGGGGTCCGTGAAATCCTCCACCTGTTTTTGGAGATCTCGTATAGTTACTGATATACCCTCTCACATCTAGTGAATCTTAAAAAAAAAGGAAAAAAAAATGCATCCGGGTGGTGATCTTTTATTACACTTATGCACGTGACTTTCGAGTCCCAGGTTTTGGAGGTCCAGGATCCGCTGCATGGGCTGGCGCACAGTCCTTTTGGCCAGAGTTTCTCGACTGACGATAACTGTGACGGAAGATGTGTGAGCCAATGTTTTGCAAAACATGGAGATCTCATGATGGTGGATTTTATATTGAAACGAGAGTAACCTACTCTCCATTTATACCGACTGATAATGTAAGTATGTAACCATCGAAATATGTATACCTTGAACAATAGAGTGATGAAGAGCTCAGACAATGATTCTTTATTTCGTTTTCCATAATTTGAAAATTTGCGCACCGACTCAACCAACTTTTCTGGATCTGTACCATCTGCTACAGAGTAATATTTATTAAAATAAATAAATACAGTGATAGGCAATGAAAGGAGGCAGCCAACATAATTATCGATTTCATGTGATGAAAAAAAAAAAAAAAA
>CACSLK010028053.1:3732727-3744429 GCA_902706635.1 Striga hermonthica | reverse complement strand
AAAAAAAAAAAAAACCAGCCTTCAGAGGACATCATCAAACAAAAAAATGAACCAGGTTAAAAGGAAAATCGAGAAAATAAAATGGCTACTGCATTAGTTTCTTTAAGAGACAAACTTAAGCTAAAATGGAGCAGTAAAAGGTGAGAAAGGAAAACAAAGTTAGACTCTAGCAAGCCCATGAGAGCTTCATGTGCCTTTCCATATTTTCCGGCACAAAACAAACATAGATTTCGAAGCCTTTCTTATAATTTATAAATTAGACATTACATTAGAAGATCGAGACAATGATTTGAAAAGCTGATTAAGGAAAAGGTGAGTATACCGGTTCTTAGACAGCATTGAGAATGATCTTTTCCAAAAATATAAAAGAAAATAATTCTGCTCCTCTAATGTTTTTTAAAATCTCATAAACCTCCAGTGAGATCAATACGTTAAATTGAAATATCAGTTTTAATACTAGTAATCTTGCCCCATGAATCGCTCAAATAATTAAAGTGCAAATTGATATATGGAAGTAACAAAAATAATTATAAAATCAAAAACCCAAGAATCAATTAAATGACATCATCCGGAATGTATGTGCACTTATCCATATTAGTAAAAAAGCAGTGCTTCTGCACTCCCTCAAATTTATTGGATGGAAGAGAAATATAAAAGATCTTAATTCAAAAGGCTTGTTTTCAATTTGTTTTATCTTATGAGAAGGAGATAAAATGCTCGAGTCAAAACGAAAGGCAAGAACCCGGATCCAAGCTTAGCTCCCAAATAGGGACAAGTCTAAACCTAAACCTAAACCTAAAGTGAGGACTTTGCCCCATATAGGCGGATGGGATTTTATATTATAATTATCCATCAATATATACATACATCCTAAACGATAAGTTGTAGCTAAAATATATACGAACGGGATGACACAATTGATCTGATATTGAGGGGGAAAAATCATTTTAGTTGTAGAGAGAGAGAGAGAGAGAGAGAGAGAGAGAGAGAGAGAGAGAGAGAGAGAGAGAGAGAGAGTTGTAAACGGATAAGGAAATCAACATTACTGTAAACCACTAAATATAAATGTCATGTAAAAAAATACTATCAACTGTGATGTCCCAACGTTTAATGCTGCAAAACTAAATGACAATTTTAAAGACAAATAAATTCCAGATTAGAAGCAATCCATGAAGAGATAAACAATTTTAGTGTTGTCCCGAAAATCCGTAAAAGAAATAAAATCAGTTCAGAGTAATTACCCTTAAATATACACGAAAACGGAGGAAGAATGGGTGGCTCCCGAGTCTGTAGAACAATGAAGAAAACATGCATATTGAGAGATGCAAAAGAATTGACTAACTAAAGACATGTCAAAAAAGAAAAAGAAAAAACAGCAGAGGATAATAGATAATGACAAAAAAAGGCAAAATAAATGCCCGCAAAACAGATGAACAGACATCAGCGTCACAATTTCAGTTAAATTTCACCCCTGCATCTTCAAGTGAGCTATTTTTATTTGCTCGTGCCCAAGACCAACAATAAGCTAGATGAAAGATAAAAATGCACAATCTTTAAGTATATACTGGAAAGATACCTGTAAGTGAAAAGCAACCAAAAGGATTATGGAAAGAGAATTCAGGGTTTTATCTTTTGAACTGTTGATGTTGTGAGCTTTTGCCCATGTTTTCATCTGCAGAGGCAATGAGATATGTGAGTTTGGAATAAATAGAGCAAATAAAAAGGTCACATGGTTACCTCTACCAAGGAAAAAAACATAAATTGCATATAATTGAGTTTCCAAACCACTTGTCTACAATAACCAGCAACCACTTTCAGTCTACCTAGCCCCCATGAGAATATGCTTATGTAGATGTGTGTGTTTGTGAGTTTGTTCTTTTAGTAGAAAGGATAAATAATATGGTTTTTAATTTGTTTTAACGGAATATGTTAATTTTCTAATTAAGGTGATTGGAAGGAAAATAATATTATCAGGGTTCGGGAGCTGCTTGATGTGTATACATTATGATCAATGCAATATTTGTTGAAATAGTACATTATAACTACAAGATGATTTACGAACTTGTTTTAGTTATTGTTGTTCAATTCATTTACATCATATAGCACACAATATAGTCAATTACTGCAAAAACTAAACATGAAATTGCCAATATTTGTAACATCCCTGCCTAGGGGACTAGGCTCCAACCTGTTGTCAGACTCGGACCAAGACTATTGACTTAATAGCACTAATGTGTCAAACCATCCCACCCAAAACACTTAATATTAAGTTAGAATAACCACTATTGGATCAATCTCTGTATATTATTTTCCATTTTGTTTGTACTAAGCACATTCACATCATCACCTCAAATCAACTAGCAGCATATAAGTCCCATTTTCTATTTACCAATTATGGGTCAACCAACGTTACAGATTGAAACTCTACGATTACACACCCAAAAACGATTTAGCAACAAAAAATACCAAGGTAAACACTTTATATAACATAAAGCTCCGCCAGTTAAACCAAAGTCACGAATCACGTTGCAACTGTCAAATGATGACAAACTATCTCTAGTGAAGTCAGGAGTCACGTATAAACAAGGAAAAAAACAGAAATGGATTCTGTGGAGTAATATACAAGAAGCTAAGAGATACAAACTTTACCAAAAAGCTAAGTTTATGAAACCTTTCATCAATGGAGGAGATAATGTGAATAATCTGAGATTTCAAAACCCCATCTCTATTTTCAACTGATATATCACACTCAACTCCAGTCCCACGGTCGACGCATTTGAGAATAGGTACCTTGGCAGTGGTAATAGGAAGAACTCCATAAACATGCCCTATACCTATCGGAAAACAATTGCATATATGTGAGCTATATATCATTATTAATTGGGTTAATTGCTAAATAAACCTTGACCTTTTTGCGTTTGGCAATTTTATCCCAATCTTGGGGTAATTGCAATATAATCTCGACCTCAATTTATTTATTGCAATCCGAACATAAAACTGATTGGACCTTCAAAAAACTGGTCGATTTGAAGACGGTTCGAATAGATCGGAGCTTATATTTATCGATTCACTCCAAATATAGGAGGATACTCATCACTGGTAGCTTATATTGACGTGGAATTTTCGGCTTTGTGCATAGATATACCTTAAGTATGTGGAATTGTCAACTTGCTACGTGGATGACATAAAAACCCGTGTCAATGGAAGACTTGGACACAAAATCGATCCACAAATCCCTAAAATCAATCACTCCGCACCCAAATTTGCAATAAGTAAGTTGAGTCGAGATTATATTACAATTACCCAAAGATTGGGATAAAATTGCCAAACGCAAAAAGGTTCATGTTTATTTAGCAATTAACCCTTATTAATTTGGGTATAAATGTATAGAAGAATTGCATAAAAACCAAATCCAGAAGGTAAATAAAAAAGATGTCTCCCATGCTGAATATTAAACTCCTTCTAGTAATTATAGCAACATTGTCATTGCCGATAAAGTATTTAATAATTCAGGGCCAATCAGTTACACAAACTACTAGATAATTTTTTATATTTAACAAGATTCTTCCTCTTCACTTGTTCTGTTTTCGTTTTCTTTTGAAGGAAATAAGGCAAACATGAGAATTAGTTAAGTCAGATCAAGAGAAAAGTCACGAAATATTTCGATATTAAAACATTTTAAGAATCCGGAAGTAGAACAACAGTTGGAAAATCTTCCACATCGGAATATCTCCAGAACATCACTACTGTCATATATTAGCATTAGTGTATTACGAACTAAGAACAACTCATACATTTCTTAGCATTCCATATCAACAAAAACCACTCATACTTTGCCTTTGTCGTATTATCCAACATATGCCTACAAAATAAAGACAACCAGCACTTCAAAGAAAAATGAAAAATGGTTTAACATGATAATAGTTGGGCAACCCATATGGAAACTCATTTCGACCTTTGGTAATATCTATTATGCTTTCTAACTAAATAAATTCAGAAACAGCAGTATCATGTGTTCTGTAATGACCAGACATAGGTTAAGAGTAACTATGTCAAGTTTCAAAATTGTTTTATTAAAAAATAATATCGGACTAAGCAAATATATTAAAAGAGTTCATAGTTTTTAGTGCTAAAATGAAGAAAAACTTTTAAACAGTTAAAAGAATAAACAATACCATAATTCCTGACGCAATAGGATATACGATTGCAATAGATAATAAACAAATAAGTGGCATGCTAAAATTATTTACTCTGTAAAGCATATAGCTTTCTTGCAAACTTTCTCAAAGTCTGAATCTTTTTTTCACGCGGAAAAGGATCGCTAGTGCTTCTAAAGTTCACGGAGAGATCTAGATCACTGCTGGTGCTGAAAAGATCCATTACAAAAGAACCAAATTCCACAACCACAGGTATGTTTTTTGTGCGACCTGAAAAAGAAAATAGAATAAAAGGGACCAACTTGATCATATTCCCCACTTTAGGAAACAAAAAAATGAAAAAAAAAAAAAAAAAAAATTAGAGAGCTGTAATGCAAGAACTAAAAAATAAAAAAGTATTTTTAAGAAATACTTGCTAAGAGGGATTCGTTTCGTTCTGTTTTAAGAAATTAAAAAAATAAAAAAAATAAAAAAAAAAATTGAAGTAGAAGCTAATAGATGAATGTAGTAGAAACCCCAGTTCTATAGACAGTAGCATACATATAGCATAATATCATCCGGAAAATGAAAATGTAACATCATCGAGAGGAGACATCTAGGAAAAAATGGAACCAAACAAGTTGAGAAGATCACCATAAATTTCTTCGGCAATCTTATTAAAGACGCAAACCAATTCTCTTCGAACTTCATAATCCTTTGGTTTTGGACGTCGGTTGGCATAGACATCTTCAAGGAGTGGATCCAATGCCAATACTAGCTCCTTAGTTACTTTAAGATTCTGCAATTTCTTCAGTTCAAACTTTCCCGCTTTAATCTGCAGAACTAAAATAAAAAATATTGCCCATAAAAGAACAGCCAAAGACATACCACACAACATTGTAATTATAGCATCTTAGCATTGCTGCAGAATCAAAACTAAGAGTTCGATAATCTCAAATATCTTGTTAGTCGGTCCGAATGGTAGCAAACTGCATAAAAGACTCCGTACAGGTTCTATACATAAATCACGTGGTCAGGAGTCTCAAAGCCTGCTATGTTATCCAAAGATAGCGGGATCACCAAAACTAATTGAATGAAAATAAGACAGAAAATAAACCAACCTAGACTCAACAGTCTTTTCTCAAGTTATATTCCATGCTAACTAAACTTTCATTCTTTCCAACGAAAACCCCGTCTTCCATTTCTCTGGAACTCGTCGCTCGAATAAAAACAACTACATTTGTTCTAAATCAAGCGCTGGAAAAACGAAAGCCTCCCAGTAATCAAAATGCTCTTCAACCCATTTTTCGCTTTAAGGTAACTTTACAACAGAGGGAAGAAAAATAGCAACATTTGATCCCAAGAATCATCTTCCAAATAGAGGTATTAACACCACTAGAGCCATCATTGATGCGTGGTCTCTCGGTTCTTACATACACATAATCCAACAATCAAGGCAAGCATACCCAAGGAAATGTCGATGCTGACAAATTAACTCGAACAAAATTATTTTTCAAAATACAAGCAAGCCCGCATGAAGATCGACCAGCTCTCCATGTAAAATCACACATAACCAAACCCCACATGCATATATGCCCGTGAAAACCTTCAAAAACTCACCTTTTTTCCTCCACGCCATAGCCGCCCAGGAGAGCACTTCAACACTTCAGCTATTCAACAACTTACGAAGAAAGATCAAAAGATAAATTCATCAAAAGTTCAAGCTCAATTGGAATCGATGGAGCCGAGGAGAATTTTTAATTAGAATATGGTAGTAGCATCATATTTTAAGAGTGCTTGATCGGTGGAAGGGGAAAAGGCTTCAATTGAGGTTTATATCGAAAATAAAAGAAAAAATTTAATTAATGTTTATTTCATCTCATATTTTCTCCACAAATTTCCCTCGTCCGGAAAAAAAAATGCTACATATACATAATAAATGTTTGTACATAACACTCACTTAAGTAATAGATAGATATTAATAGAGAAATAGATACTTAATAACACTCAAATTTTATTATATAATATTTCTCTTAACATTTTATAAGATAAATAGAACATTTAGCTCAAACATGTTTTTAAAATCTATATATCTATATATAAAAAGATTTACCATTTTTCAAAAATGACAGGTCAATTTTTGGTCAAATCTCTTTCTTCATTAATTATTTACTATTAATGGCAACTTCTTTTCCCTTTCTTTTTTTCACGTTCAGCTATTAAATGCCCACAAAATGCGGGAGATTTTCAGTAATTAATTTGGTATAAACATTCCCAAAAAATGCGGTTCAATTTCTTATAATGAATACTATTCACTTTAATGATTATTATTCACTTAATTTGTTTTTTTAGATAATATTGCATAAAATTTTATTCGAAAAATGTATGAATACAATTATATTTGATATTTAACTTTTTTTATAACACGTGTATTAATACTTTTTGACATGACATAAAACTATTTTTTTTAATAATTACAATTTTTTAAGCACGTGTTTTTATGGATACATTTTTATTTCTAATTACCTAACATATAAGTTAGTAACACGATTTTGTTTTCCTGTAAAGAATCCCAATTTTAAGGGAAATACAATTTATAATTTTTTTTTATTTAGCTCTATTTTTTATGTTTAAAAAAATTAAAAATTTTATTGTTTCCATCTGTTGGGACTCTTTTAAAGGGTTTTATATTCTAGATATCTAAACAAAATTAGAGTTATAATTTCACATAACCTCTGTTTGTTGTAAACAAATCCAATTTATATGGAATTCTAAAATTAAACATACTTTGTAATCAGCTATGATTTTCATAACCTTTTTTTATGTTTAATTAAATTTAAAATTATATTGTTTCCAAGTTTTGGGATTCTTTTTTTCAGTTTTAGCATTTTTTTTTTTTTTAAAAAAAAATTATGAAAATCTCCACATACGAGTTATTATAAGATGTAGTGGTTGGAAACAAATCCAACTTATATGGTATTATAAAATTAAACATATCAGTTTTGATATGTAGATCGATAATTTATATGTTTAATTAAATATTAATTACACGATTTTCAACTCTTGGAACTCTTTATTGTTTTCAAATTTTAATAATGTACATATTCTTATAAATACGGTTCTTCTAAATTAATTCTCATCTACAGATTTACAAAAACGTTTTCCATTCGGCTTTACCCAAATTCTACTTGCATTACCGTAAAAAACAGCCATCGGCACTGAAATCTCGAATAATATATTAGAGCAAGCTCCTTGCTTGCAGAAATTTATGATTTGACAATGCATTTATCCTGAAAATTTAATTTAGAAAATCACATTTTTTTTCATTGTTGTGCACATATACTTTGTAATCAGCTATGATTTTTATAACCGTTTTTTTACGTTTAATTAAATTTAAAATTATATTGTTTCCAAGTTTTGGGATTCTTTTTTTTTCAGTTTTGGCATTTTTTTTTAAAAAAAAAAATTATGAAAATCTCCACATACGAGTTATTATAAGATGTAGTGGTTGGAAACAAATCCAACTTATATGGTATTATAAAATTAAACATATCAGTTATGATATGTAGATCGATAATTTATATGTTTAATTAAATATTAATTACACGGTTTTCAACTCTTGGAACTCTTTATTGTTTTCAGATTTTAATAATGTACATATTCTTATAAATACGGTTCTTCTAAATTCATTCTCATCTACAGATTTACAAAAACGTTTTCCATTCGGCTTTACCCAAATTCTACTTGCATTACCGTAAAAAAAACAGCCATCGGCACTGAAATCTCGAATAATATATTAGAGCAAGCTCCTTGCTTGCAGAAATTTATGATTTGGCAATGCATTTATCCTGAAAATTTAATTTAGAAAATCATATTTTTTTTTCATTGTTGTGCACATGTCCAATAAACTAAATTTAGCGTTATTATATTCTTTGTATTTTTTACATTTATATTGCACAAGTTAAAATCTAAATGCATATTTATCATCAAATCCTATGAGCTTATGTCTAATGATGACTAACATGATATATCTGATGATAAAAATAAAAAATAAACCAACTTTGAACAAAAATTAAGATAGATAGCCTATTTATAAACAATTAATAAAAAACAAACAAACCAATTTTGTGTCGAACCTGAAACATTGCAATTATTATTTTCAAAACAATATAGAAATTATTAAAGAAAATTTTACATTTATTTTACAGTCTTATTTTGCTTTATTCGATGGTCAACCTAATATTTGTTGTATGTAATTTTTTGTTTTATTTGGAGAAAATTGTGAAATACTATGAAATACGAAAAAGGGTGAGGGAGAGAAATTAGAGGGAATCATTAAATTATGTTTCTATCTATAAATTATTCAACTCATTACTAAGGAAGTTACATGATTCAAACTAAAATATACTTTATTAGTATAGCTAGGAATGTACAATAACTATCTTCATAAAATAGGAATGAAAAAGTTAAACTTAGAATAAAATATAATTTCTAATATAGTTGGAAATTAGAAAAATTGTCCAAGCGTTAGGGCAATTTTTTTGGCGACAACAATCAGCATCTGCAGCCCAGGATAGAAGCCCAACAAGGGAGCCCAGTTGAGTGAGGCCCAATTTTCGCAGCCCTTTGTGCAGCCCGCGCCCGGCCGGAGTCGGTCTGTGCTCCTCACAACGAGTTAAACAATAATCAAACTCATATGTTGTATACAAAGAGGTTTTTAATAATATAAGATTTTTTAGTGACGAACATTTTATGATGAATAATGTTCGTATGTATTAAACTCTCATATATCCTAATGCATGTTAAATTATAATATTCTCTAAATTTATATATTCGTACATTGCACGGGATACGCACTAGTTTTATCCAAAAGCTCTAGCGAAAATGAACTAGTCAACCAACTCAATCCCTAATATATTAATTCAAATCGTGTTGAGCCTAAATGGCAGGTTCGCACGCTTTAAAATGCTACATGTCACAATATCATATTTTGTATTCGGTTTTGTTATAGAGTCATCGGATGGCTCGGCTTATGGAGTCATCCATTTGTTACTAGCAAATGATGTATTGACACATGTCCTGCAATAAATGCACATTGAAAATGTTTCAGTAGATAAATTAATGGATTGCTCCATAAGGGAGTCATTCGATGGCTCCATAGGATTTCTGATTTTGTATTTAGGTTCGGTAAAATATTAAAAACAAAATTGGCTTGGAAAGTGGAATAAATAATTTTTCCACCGTACATTATTACATTACATCAATATCTTTCGTTACCAAATTTGTCTTGAATTTAAAGATCACACAAATCGTTATTATCCGATTACATTTTACTAAGAATTTATCCCATTCATCATTTTTTTAAGTTGATAAATTTAGTCCATTGAGTCTTTGACTTTGTTTGCGTGATATGATGAACTAAAATTATATATTATAATTATATTGATAATATAATTAATACAATCTTAACTAAGCACGTCCCTTATCTTAATTCTCATCAATTTTAGTCGTTATCTTCATTATCATCCTTTATCTTATTTTTTCAAGTTGATAAATTTGAACCCATTTATTATATTTTTTATTTTTTCAAGTTGATAAATTTTAAGTAGAACTAACCACAATGTAATATGTACAAAAAAATGTTTGAGAATTTCAAATAAAATACTAGTTCTCGTGTAGTACACAGGTATCGTACTAGTACATTTTTATTGCAGATGTACAACTTATATATTCTAATTAGCAACACAAATCAATAAGGACATTTTTATTTGCATAAATAATAGGACCGACAGTTTTTTATTAATTGAGGGAGAGCTTTGCCGGCCTTGTGGTCCTACTCGGCTCGATTCCGGATTAGTCGATTCCCCTGTGGATCCGAAAACCGGAAGGTCCCTGTACCAAAAAAAAAAATAAGGTTGCATCAATTTTCTCCTCTCCTCCATATTTCTTTCTTCTTCTTCTTCTTTTTTTTTTTTTTTTTTAATTCTTCTTCATCTTCTCATCCCCATTTTTTGTCTTTTTTTTTTTATTCTTCTTCTTAATTCAACCGCCATCCAACCCCGCCAGTAACAGTCAATGGTCCTCCATAGAAGTTTATCAGGACCCAAATTAGGCTCGCTTGAACTCAATGTTTGAGATCATGCAACCGTTGCCAACAGTCGGAGAGGACTTTCAATCCGAGACATAAGGTTGTAGGAAACTGGGACATTGCCACTACTCCTTAATGTATGTATACAGTCGTGGTCACCGCCTACTACACCGTTGGGGTTTCTTTGCCACAAACCTTAGTCGTAAACATATCGCCATCTTAATTCGACCCCACCAATTATCTCGAATATGGTACCATCATCGCCATTTGTCCACAGAAGTTGTTTATCTCTGTCGAAGCTCCACAAAAAAATAACAAACTGATAATATTAAAATCTCAGTATGTATTCTTATATTGGTTTATAAACATATAATAAACATTGTGCAGAGTTTACGAAGTTTGAAACCGTAAGAGTTCAATCACAATCTTTAGATTCATTGCGCTTAGGATTAATTCGTAGATAATTCGAACTTGTATATCAATGTTCACCTAACCCTAACAAGATGTGTTTTTTTCTTCGAAACAATAGATATCATAATAATAAAGAACACACAATTACAACTAGACATCAACTAGCTGGAGGACTACTCGGGGATAGTGTAGAAGCAACTACGCTAAACTCACTTACAATACAACACGACTAAAACACCTCCCAAAGGGAGAATATCCGCTCCACAACTGGAGAAAACTACACCCAACCAAACACTGGAAAAGAAACAAACAAAGAAAAGAAAAACAACACGGAGAAAACTTACACATACCACTACAAACAACACACAAAAGAAAACTCGAAAAAAAAAAAAACAGAAAGACGAAAAAAGAAAAAGAAAAAGAAAAGTTCAGGCCCTCCACAACCGCTAGCAAACACCGAGCCACACTCGCGAACGTCCCGACGGGAAAAAAATAGACTCAGACCAGATCTAGAAAGTACAAACTGCAAACAAGGCCTAAATAAATTTGGACCCACAAGCCGAACCTCCTCCTACCGACAACACCCCGAACCTCACGGCGAGATCCAGCTTAATAGACTCCCCAACACCAAACCGGTCGGTTACACACCACCGTCGGCAACTCAAAGCCCCACCGTCAGACCACCCGCCCAGCAACAAGATGTGTGATTAGGGCCTTTTAAGTACATTAAGAAATATGGTAATGTGCCACATTTAGTTTAGTTGTTACTAATTGAACTTTTGTAACCAACCACCACCAAAAAAAAACACAAAAATGGTGTGCTTATGTATGTTTTGATTGAGTAGTTAACTTCAGATGAAAGAATAAACCAAGCATCATCCTTTAGCAATCACGGATGCCTTGGTACAAAATAGAAACCAAAGACAGATGGTCCCCATGAAAAGCAAGACAACAAAAGGAAATGATCAACTAATAAACCAACATCTTCAATTATCTTTTTACAGCCTCTGATAGAACATTACCCCTCCAGCCAAAAAAAGAGGCCCTCTTTGTACCAAAAAAAAAAA
>CACSLK010028053.1:3721609-3732713 GCA_902706635.1 Striga hermonthica | reverse complement strand
AAAAAAAAAAAAAAGAGGCCCTCTATGAAGGTGACAAGAGAAAGAAACAAAATACAATAAGATAAAATAGAAAGAGAGAGAAGAAAAATCAAAACAACTATTATGATATTCAAACACAGTCGCTATTCTCCACCAACTCAAAACTAAGAAACGTCCAACCTTATCACAAATACAAAAACAAGAAAATCAGGCAAACACAACTGTCCAAAAGCCTTAACCAACACAAACACAGAACTAACCACACCAACTCATGTTGAGAGGACCTTTTTTTCTTTTTCACCCCAAATTAAGCAACCCCTTTAAGCTATGTGACTCAACCCGAACTGGGGTTCGAATTTGAGTTTGGTCCCGGTATACGGTCTGCAACATATACAACAATCTTGTCCGAATCGACATATGCCGGTACAGATTGCCTCCGTTCAATTTTAATACACCGGCGCAAAGACGGATGATATTTCTTATTAAATATATTATCTTGCCATTCCAAATTTATTTCTTCCATAACATTTGGCCCTTTAGAAAATTCTCTTTCTTTTATTTGGGAAATAAAAATTTCCTTCAGTTTGCCTTAGAAGAAATGCTTTGGCCTGAGCTCAATGCCATCAACGAGAAGCCCTCCCTTAAGGTGCTCGCTCTTGACTTCTTTAAATTCCATCTTCACCTCTTTTTGGGCCCCACCACCAACGTAGAACTCCCCTAATTCAACCTCCGACCAGCCGTCGCCACGTGGGCTGAGGGCCCCGGGCGACACGTCAGACTCCTCCTGCCCCTTGCACTCGTCCTGCTTCAGGTAAAATCTGCCCGTTTTTTTACAGTCCCCGACTTCAACCGAGACCTCAAAGGGCGAGGCGCTCAACCCAAAAGCACGACTCGTCATCTGAAAAACGAGATAGGCTCCATAAGTCGTGTTTGGGGAAAGCATCCGAGTGTCGAATTTCCCGAGTATTTCGAGCCTACACACCGATATGAGCTCGATGGACTCCGGAAATCTGAAGGAAGAATGTGTAAATAAAATGAAATTACTACATATGTATAAAAGTGATTAATTTCAAAATGAGATGATTATGTGGTAATTTACCTGGACATGTGGGTGGGTTTCCAGCACCAGCAAAGGGGATTGGAGGACCAAGTGATTGAAAGCTCCCTTGCACTTAACATGTAACATCTCTTGTTTGTGTATTTGTCCACACAAAATGTCTGCATTTAGCAAAAATTTCTTACATTTATAACTATATTCATCTTGGATTTTCCATAACTAGAAAGTGACTTAGATAACAACAACATTTTACCAAATGATATATTTTTACCAAAGACAGGTGAAAAAGATGCCAAATGAGTGAGGAGGAAAAATTTAATCTCACGTAGATTTTATTATATTTTATTATATCACTTAGATTTTAATAAGGTTTTTTTTTTTTCCTTGCAAGATTGAGATTATCTTACATAAGATTTTTGGAGATCGGTTTTGCTAGGAAGCCAACAGTTGCTCCACAGTGAAACTAATCTTCTATATACAACATATAAACCTACTGTTAACATATAAGAGTTGTACCATATTAAAATTATATTATTGTTATTTAAGTAATCCGAGAATATGGTAGGTTTACTTGTTGTATATAGAAAGTTGACTCCACGAAACCAACTGTTGGCATTGTGTCAATTTTTACTTCAATTATTGTCATGGAGTTAATGTAAAGAGCCAATTTTCTAAAATTGGATTCTGTCATATGATAATTTTTTTTATTTCAGCTTATTTTTTTACTATATCATGAGAGGCATCAGGCAATGTTTGACCTTTTGTGTTGTGTAAAACGTGGAGTGTTTTTTTTTTTTTAAAAAAAAAAAGAATTGGTTGATTGTGAAAGAGGAAATTAATAAATGAAACTTTTGAAATCTTTTAGTTGTATTATTGTACGAGTAACACTCATATATTACACGGGTGCTTGTTAATTTTATCTTAAAATATAAAATTAATGAGAAAAATTAATTAAAAATTTCAATACCTTTTATAAAAATATATATTATTATATATTTAGTATGACACTTTTTTATTTGTGCGACTTACATGTGCTATATTATAATAATTTTTTTAACTTACAATATATAATTACTTTAAACATAAATATATCAATTGATAAATAATTTTATTTTTCTAATAATTTTTAATAAATATTATTATTTTTTACTATTATAAAGATAAATATAATTTATTTATTTCATATATACAATATGGATATCAAATCGAAGATTATCAAAAGATGATTAATTTGATATATCATATATGTAAAATCGATATGAAATACAAAAGTTATCAACTTTTAAAATACATTTACAATTCAATAGCTAATTGAAGGAAACAAATCAAAAGACAGGGATATATTAATCACTTAGCGTCTCACTATATAAAATTACAAATAATTAAAGGATTATATTAGTAAAGGTGATATTAAAGTACCTAAGTTAACTAAACAATATTTATAGAATGTCCGAACCTAAATTATTAATTATTAGTATATCAATATTATTTGTCCAAACCTAATTACGAAACATGATTCTTCGCCAAGTAGGATTCCGGAGCACCAGAAACAGCCACGTAGGCTCAGCGCATTCGGGAATTATATATAGGGAGGATGTATTGTGATTATAAGTCAAAATTATAAAATCTCTCATTATTAATTACCATTGCAAACAATTGGGCGCCATTTCAAGTATTCCTAGTGCATCAGACCAACCAAATCCAAACACGCTACCATGGGTCGTTTGGATCTAAGTTTTCGTTTGATATAATGTTTTGGTTTTGATTGATTTTTTTATTAAAAAGAATTAATTTAAAAAAAAAAATTGGAAAATCTACTAAAATTTGTTGTGTTAATTAAAAAGAGTTAATTTTAAAAGAAAATTTAAAAAAACTAGTGTCAGCTAATTCGCCAAATATCTACTTAAGCTATGTTTGGTAAAATTAGTTGATAAATTAACTTATAATTTATTAGTAATTTTCGAACTTATAGCTTATGACTTATAGCTGAAAAGCTAGCTTATATGATACAAGCATTTGGTAAAATTAACTGATAAGCTAGCTGAAATAAAAATTTCAACGAGCTTATTTGAAAAGCTAACAAAAGAAACTTATCAAATAAGCTCGTCCTACCAAAGGGAGTTAATTTAAATACAAAAAGCTTATAAGTTAATCAAATAAACTATAAACTAGTTTATTGGTCTACCTCTCCTTCGTAATTTGACAAAAATCGCATAAAACAAATCCTTCATTATTATTATTATTATCAATGAACATAACATTTGTTACTCAAAGTACCATATATGTATTACTATATTTTAATTATCCAAAGATACGTAATAATAACAAGATACTGTGAGTCTGAAAATATTATAGCAGTATTCAGTTAAATCTGTACACGGAACCTAAATCAGAAACGACGGGTCAAAATTACAATCACCTGGTCAACAATTAGGAAACCACAATTCCGAAATTTCCGCAGAGATTCATGTACTTCTCTTTAAAAAAAAATTCAAAATTAAAACAAAAAAAAAAAATGAAATTAAATTTACCTTGTTGCCGCCATCGATGAGCAGCGGGGCGGCGGAGAGCTTCTCGAACAGCTCCTTCTTAGAGACAAACTCCGGCGGGCAGACCGACCTCGAGACGATCTCCCTGTAATCCGACGGCAGGAACTTCTCCCACGTCAGGTCCGAATCCGCGGCGTCGCGGAACGCCCCGCACACGGCGGACGACCGGCACGCGTCCCGCGGGCACGTCAGCGACACGACGTGGCTCAGGCACTCCTCCGGCAGCTCCCCGACGCTCCTCGCCATCTCGATTACTGAGACTAATTGCCTGATTAGCAGGAAATTAATTATAATTATTCTCTGCTTTTTTTATTTTTTTTAATTAGCTGCCCCCGGGCAGAGAGAACCTGATGCTGTGAGTGCGAATATATAGAGGGAAGGGGGGAGATGGCGGGTTTCTATTGGCCGGTCTGAAAGTCCCATATTCTGCCCGGTTTTTGACACGTGGGGGGACCATTTTATATGGGCCTCTCATGTCCGTGGGCCGCTTAGTGGGGTTTACCTTTAATTGTGGGCGCGAAGGGTGTGGCGTGTGCGATGGTGACACGTGTCTTGCGTGCCTCGGTGTCCACAGGATTTTATTTTATTCCGACCATATCAGGCAGCTGTTTGTTTTCCATAAATAATACTAATAATAATTAATAATTGGAAAATAAATAGATCGATTTTCTCCATGATAATAATTGATACCCATGATTTAGGAGGTTGTTACTTTTTAAGTTGCGTAAAAATCTTGAAGTTTTTCATTAGAGGTGGTTACCGAAGTAGCGTAAAATCTTCAACTATGGTATGGATTAAGAAGAATTGATATATAATTATGGTGAAAAAAAATAATAAAATCTCGAATTTTCATCAATAAATTGATTGAATATGAGATAAAATCAATTTTAATTTATTTTAAAATCTCGAATTTTTGCTGTATGTAAGTTTTCAAACTTCTAACTCAAAATTAAGTTAAAAAAATAAGTTAATCAGATTATAATCAATATTATTAATATATTTAAATAATATTAATAAATTATTCTCATACGTCACGTCAACTTTAATTTATTATTCATCTGCTGATATTACTTATCACTTTCAATATCGTGTCATAAACTTTTATATCACATCTGTTATTCAGAGTGTGTTTTGAACTTACAACGGGAACCTATGAACTGACTGAAGTGTTCAGTTCTTACAATTTGAACTAAAACAAAAACCGAAAAATTTACAAAAGAGAAAGCGAAAATAGCCGAGGCGATTGCTCTTTCCGCAAGACGAAAACGCCCCGTATAGTGCTGACGGGTACAGGCGTCTCGTCCCCAAAGATACAACGGCTTACGTCTCGAACGCTGTAGCACACCAGAATTCGAGCTCCGACGAACTGGAATGAAGTCGAGAGCAGAGCAGTATGATATGATGCGTGAGGCTTTGAGAATAATCAGAGTGCATGAAAATGTTGTATTTTATCTCTGCAACTCAATGTCCTATTTATATGACTTCCACATCTGAGGGAGAACCAAAGGTTACACCAGCCACTTAAGGCTGAGATAAATGGCATCATTATTCTAAAAACGTTTCAGGTGTTAAAACACCATTAACCAGGAGGAGTTAACACCATTAACCCCATTATCACCATTAACCTGAGCTGTTACTTCACATGAAGAGTCAGGTGTCAAGATTCGTTGTACCTGGAGAGGTTTCACTCGGGTTGGGTCAAAACCCGAGTCCAAATCCAAATTGGATTTTCCAGTTGGGCCTAAAATTGCAAATAAATTTGCAGCAAAAAGATATATAGTGATTGGGCCCAAGGCCCAAGGCCCAACCGCCCAAGTCCAGCCCAAAGTCCAATTGCCAAGAACCAAGGACCAAGGCCCAAGTCCCAAGTCCCAAGTCCCATGCCCGGACCCGAGCCCGAGCCCGAGCCGGCCGGCGGGCGCGCGCGTGCGCGCGTGTGGCCGAAAACAACACCAACACTTGGTGCATAGCTTTGTGCTTGTTGTAACCTCTCCAACTCTCTTTATTATAATAAAGAGAGTTAAACTCATTTAAGAGTCCAATGTGGGATTTAACTCTTGACCCTTCAAATCCCACAACCAACGTTTTACGTGCCCTTTTATGGCTAACTTTAACAATTTATTTCTCACTCACCGAAAATCAGTTTTGAGAAAATAAATATACCACGAGTATCTACTCGGAACGTAGAATTTTTCTACAATATTTAATTCAACTAAAATTAAATATTTAGCCATCAAAAATTTAGTCAAAACCGGGTCAAACCCAAGTTTTACAACTGATTTTTCCAACAATCCCCCACATGAGTGGAAGTCAAATGTATGCATGTATGCAGACTCTTGTGCTCAATCCTCACAAGACTCTATTTAATCAGAAAAGGTAGCTTGTGGCTTTGAACCTTTTTTAGTAAACATCATCGGATGTACTGGCGGCTTAGTGGACATAGTGCCTTGAACTATTCCTCCATAGTGTACACCAAGACAATGACATTCACACAATAGAGCCTTAACTCCATTCCGTTCTATTGTTGTGTCCGTTTTGGCCATGGACAACACTTTGGATTCATAAGTGTTTACAATTGAAGCGGCCCTCACTTCACACTTATATAGGTGACCTCCCTGTCAAGAGTATCCTGTAATACTCCACCTTTAAAAGGTTAGGGATTCATTAAAAGTCCAGATGACTTACCCTCACCACAATCAACAGGTAATCTTGCACTTGGATTGCTTTTAGGGAATAGATTAGGACACTCTAATGTTCCAAGTGTTCCGTTGAATTTTCATAGTTTAGTTTTCCCCTTGAACCAAGTTTATGGGATCTCCATTCAGCAAGGTAGGGTTACCACTATGATCATTCTTTTCATTGTGGATTTTTAATCCCATTCCCTCTAGCAGTATTCCCAATTGATCTCTATTCAGTCCTTTAGTAAAAGGATCAGCCAAATTTTCCTTAGACTTTACGTAGTCAATGGAAATAATACCATTTGTGATCAATTGGCGAACGGTATTATGTCTACGACGAATGTGTCTAGATTTACCGTTGTACATGTTACTTTGCACCCTTCCTATAGCAGCTTGGCTATCACAGTGAATCATCACAGGCGACAAAGGTTTATTCCAACATGGAATATCGGATAAAAAGTTTCGAAGCCACTCGGCTTCTTCACCAGCTTTATCTAAAGCGATGAACTCCGACTCCATGGTTGACCGAGCTATACAAGTTTGTTTTGTGGACTTCCACGAAACAGCTCCTCCTCCGATACAGAAGACATATCCACTTGTGGAGTGAGAATCTCTTGAATCCGATATCCAGCTTGCATCACAGTACCCTTCAAGTACTGCTGGATATCTCGACTATTTTAGCCCGTATTCAAGGGTGTACTTTAAGTACTTCAGTACCCTTTTCAAAGCATTCCAGTGCTCGCGACTGGGATTGCTCGTAAATCTACTCAATTTATTCACCGGATAGGCCAAGTCTGGTCGTGTACAGTTCGTCAAGTACATTAGACTCCCTATTATCCGTGAATATTCCAATTGAGCAACTGGTTGACCTTTATTGGCTTCCAGATTTACGCTAAGATCAAGGGGTGTCATAGAAAGAGGACCTTCATAGGCATTAAATTTCTTGAGCACTTTCTCTACGTAATGAGATTGTGACAAGACAATTCCATCTTGGGTTCTGATAATTCTTATTCCAAGAATTACATCAGCTAAACCCATATCTTTCATGTCGAAATTTCTTTTCAACATTCGTTTCGTATCCATGATCACGTCATGGCTACTCCCCATGATCAACATATCGTCTACATATAGACATACAATTACATATGTACTTGATGGGTTTTTAACATAAACACATTTGTCACATTCGTTGATTTTGAATCCATTTGACAACATCACGTCATCAAATTTCAAATGCCATTGTTTTGGAGCTTGTTTAAGTCCGTACAAGGATTTGATCAATTTGCACACCTTTTTCTCTTGTCCAGGTGCTACAAAACCTTCGGGTTGTTCCATGTAAATCTCTTCTTCTAATTCACCATTCAAAAATGCCGTTTTGACATCCATTTGATGAATCTCAAGATTGTGCAAAGCAGCAATAGAGAGAAGCACTCTAATTGACGCTATACGCGTCACAGGTGAATAGGTATCAAAGAAGTCGTACCCTTCTTTTTGTTTAAAGCCTTTGACCACTAATCTTACTTTAAATTTATCAATCGTTCCATCAGCTTTGTATTTTCTTTTTAGTATCCATTTGCATCCTAAATATTTACAACCCGCAGGGAGATCAACTAACTCCCAAGTGTGATTTTGCATAATGGACTCGATTTCGCTATTTATAGCTTCTTCCCAGAGTGGTCCGTCTGGGCTAGACAGAGTTTCCTTAATGGAACTCGGTTCATCGTCCAACATGTACGTAATAAAATCAGGTCCAAACGTTTTTGCCGTTTTTACCCTTTTACCACGTCTCGGTTCTTCTTCTATATCTTTAGTACCATCTGGTACAGAACCGCTAGCAGTTTCATACGTTCTTTTGTTAGAACTAGATTCTTCCCTTTCCTTCAAAGGAAAAATATTCTCGAAGAATATAGCATTCCTCGACTCAATAGTGGTACCAACCGATACCTCCGGATTTTCTGATTTATGAACCAGAAATCTATATGCAGTACTATTGTATGCATATCCAATAAAAATACAATCAACCGTCTTAGGTCCGATTCTCATTTGTTTTGGTTCAGGAACTGAAACCTTAGACAAACACCCCCACACTTTCAGGTATTTATAAGACGGCTTACGATTTTTCCACATTTCGTAAGGAGTCTCATTTTTCCCTTTAGGTGGTATTTTATTCAGAATATGATTTGCTGTTAAAACAGCTTCCCCCCACATATTCTGGGGTAATCCTGAATTTATCAACATGGCATTCATCATCTCTTTTAAAGTTCGGTTCTTGCGTTCCGCAACACCGTTTGACTGTGGAGAATAGGGGGCCGTCGTTTGATGAATTATGCCATATTCAGAACATATTTGTTCATAAGGAGCTACATACTCCCCACCCCTATCACTTCGGGTTATTTTAATCTTTTTGCCGAGTTGATTTTCAACTTCGGTCTTATAATTTTTAAAAGCTTCCACAGCCTCGTCTTTGCTTCTTAAAAGATATAAGTAGCAAAACCTTGTGCAATCATCAATAAAAGTTATAAAATATCTTTTACCCGTTCTTGTTTGCACAAACTTCAAGTCACATACATCAGTATGGATTAAACCCAACGGTTCAGTATTTCTTTCCACCGAGTGAAAAGGTAATTTAGCCATTTTGGCTTCAACACAAATTTCACATTTTTTGTGTGATTCAATTTTAGAATTAGGAATTAACTCTAAGTTCATCAACCGTTTAATTGCATTTAGATTCACATGTCCTAATTTAATATGCCATAAATCAGAACACTCCACGATATAAACAGAAGTACGATTTTCATTATCATTAGAAACGGTTACACGGCTCACAGCCATTACATTCATTTTAAATAAGCCATTGTCGAGATAGCCACGACCAAGGAACTTACCATACTTGCTAAGAATAAACTTCTTAGCTTCAAACACTAACTTAAAACCATGCTCTACAAGAAGAGACCCGGAGACCAAATTCTTGCGGATGTCTGGGACATGCAGCACATCCTTAAGCTTCAACTCCTTTCCAGAAGTCAGCTACAGCACCACAATGCCAACTTCAGCCACATCAGACGAGGAGGAGTTGCCCATGTGGAGCTTCCGACCATTTGAAGGAGTGTATTCAGAAAACAACCCCTTGTCGGAACACACGTGGCGAGTGGCACCAGTATCAATGTACCACGCCCTTGGGTTATCCACCAAATTGGCTTCAAACACCACAGCCGACATATCCATGTCGGTTAGTTCACTCGGCACAAGGCCGTGTTCAGCAATGAGGGCACCATGTTGTGCCTTCTTCAGTCCAGCCTTTTTAGGCTTCCTGCAGTCCTTAGCCATATGGTTCGGCTTTCCACAGTTGTGGCAATTACCGGTAAATTTCCACACTTTGGCGGGCTGCTGCTTCCCTTTGTTAAGGGGCTTCCTTTTGCTCGAGTTGCCTTGCTCCAGCAAGTTGGCACGAGCTTCCATCATCGGGGCCTTCCCCGAAGACTTCCGATTGTCCTCTTCAATCCGAAGACGAACAACCAGATCTTCAAGACTCATCTCCTTCCTCTTGTGCTTGAGGTAGTTCTTGAAGTCTTTCCAACCCGGCGGCAGTTTCTCGATCACAGCCGCAACTTGGAATGACTCGCTCAGAGACATTCCTTCAGCATGAATGTCGTGCAAGATGAGTTGGAACTCTTGCACTTGAGACACGACGGTCTTAGTGTCGACCATCTTGAACTCCAGAAATTTGCCGACGACGAATTTCTTCGCCCCGGCATCCTCCGTTTTGTATTTCTTCTCCAAGGCAGCCCAAAGCTCATTGGCAGAGCCAATCGAGCTATACACATTGTACAACTCGTTACTTAGTCCGTTGAGGACATAGTTCCGGCAAAGGTAATCACCTTGCCCCCAAGCATCGTATGCAGCTCGCAGCTCAGCATTCGATTCATTTTCAGCCACGACAGGAGGGTCGTCTTTCAGGTACTTCACCAAACCCAAAGTGGTCTGGTAGAAGTGCATCTTCTGTTGCCACCTCTTGAAATCAAGCCCATTGAATTTTTCGGGCTTCTCAACAGTGGGAACATGAACAGCAGGTTGAGGATGATGAACAGCGGGGGTGACAGGTGGTTGAGTTTTTTATCCTTCTCCAGTGGATGCCATCAGTTCAGTAGGTCAAAATTTTCGTCTTGCGATTGTTATTCAGAGTGTGTTTTGAACTTACAACGGGAACCTATGAACTGACTGAAGTGTTCAGTTCTTACAATTTGAACTAAAACAAAAACCGAAAAATTACAAAAGAGAAAGCGAAAATAGCCGAGGCGATTGCTCTTTCCGCAAGACGAAAACGCCCCGTATAGTGCTGACGGGTACAGGCGTCTCGTCCCCAAAGATACAACGGCTTACGTCTCGAACGCTGTAGCACACCAGAATTCGAGCTCCGACGAACTGGAATGAAGTCGAGAACAGAGCAGTACGATATGATGCGTGAGGCTTTGAGAATAATCAGAGTGCATGAAAATGTTGTATTTTATCTCTACAACTCAATGTCCTATTTATAGGACTTCCACCTCTCAGGGAGAACCAAAGCCACTTAAGGCTGAGATAAATGGCACCATTATTCTAAAAACGTTTCAGGTGTTAAAACACCATTAACCAGGAGGAGTTAACACCATTAACCCCATTATCACCATTAACCTGAGCTGTTACTTCACATGAAGAGTCAGGTGTCCAGGTTCGTTGTACCTGGAGAGATTTCACTCGGGTTGGGTCAAAACCCGAGTCCAAATCCAAATTGAATTTTCCAGTTGGGCCTAAAATTGCAAATAAATTTGCAGCAAAAAGATATATAGTGATTGGGCCCAAGG
>CACSLK010028053.1:3690135-3715674 GCA_902706635.1 Striga hermonthica | reverse complement strand
AATAAATACAATCCAAAAGCTCACATAAAAGTTTGCTTTACTGTATACCCCAACAGTTCCTTTATCTCGATCTCAGATAAAATTGGTACGAAAAGTGTTATCGCCCAGAACAAGTTCACACCGCCTAAAGAGACAAGCCACTTGAGCAAGTTGTTGTGATATGCGACACACTGCATGCAAGTGACCCCTGAGAACATGTCACGTGTGCTGAAATAACATATTTAAAGGTCTCTCCATTCTATAAATATTAGGTCCCACTAGACACAAAGGGTATTCAAGATCAATCCATCATGAAATACACATGAAAATATCACTAGTATTATAGTTCAAATGGCATATAGGATCTTGTAAAAAAGGTATGGGAGTGGCCAAAACCCCTCAATAAATTTTCGGTGCAAGCGTATCAACGCGACACCAAATTCACGATCGTCTTGTAGTTTCTACTTCTTTTCTTGTCTTTAATTTTGACTTCATTAACCTTGAAACACTATGGACATCCCCGAAATAGCAATACCGCTTCATAGACTTGATTACAAAATTGCACATCAACAAGAAGTGCATTGAGCATAACATCATCGGAAAATGGTTGCAATGGGCTCAAAATGGCCAGACTATTTTCAAGTGTCAAATCACCACTCCATTTGATAACTTCTGAACGATCGGATGAAGTCATCATGTCAAGATACAATATATCCAGTGAAGATCACACGGATTGGATCCAATCTCGATCCATAACCCAACTCTTTGGGCTAACACATTGCTACTATTTTTTTAGCAAAAGTAATATAGTGGTTGGGCCAAAGGCCCAAACCCAACACTGGCAAAAACTTGTTAACTATTACACTCATTTGCAATTACTACATTATCCAAAATCTGCCTATCTCGAACGAAAGCTGTTTGAGATTGAGAAATGCACACATAGGACTCCTTTTAACCTATTAGCTAGAATCTTTGCTATTAACCTATAGGTAACAGTACACAAACTTATGGGCCCAAAATCTGGAACTTTTTTACGGTTTTTTACCTTTTGAAATAAGAGTAATAACTGTGTGATTATTAACTTGTTTACAAACAACATTGAAAAAATTAGCTAATGCATCACAGAGGTCATGTTTAATAATATGCCAAGAGGATTGGAAAGAGAGAGAGAGAGAGAGAGAGAGAGAGAGAGAGAGAGAGAGAGAGAGAGAGAGAGAGAGAGAGAGAGAAGCCATCTATGGCTAATGCTTTACTTGGATCAATGTCCTACAGAGCTGATTTTATTTCTTTTTTTATCCACAGGTCTAGTGAGATTTAAGTTTAAATCCGGAGTAATTGATTTAGGAATTCCATTTAGAACCTCCTATTCAAAACATGGTTTCAGCCTGAAACAACTGCTTAAAGAAACCCAAAATCTTCTGCAAGGATTCATCTTTGTCCCTAATTCTCCCCATTTCTTTTGGTCAAATTCTCTATACTGTTCCCACTTCTCCTCTGCTTAGCATAGGCTTGGAAAAACTTAGTATTATTATCCCATTCTTTTAGCCATCTAATCCTAGCTTTTTGTCTCCCAAAAATCTCCTCCTCTCTATAGGCCTAATACATTTGCTTTTTACACTGAAATCACTCATCCCAGTCTCTCAACCATCATGTTGGCCAAAAGACTCTGACTTATCATTGCAACTCTTAATCAACTTTACTGAATTTGAAGAATAATTGGCTAACCACCCCCAACAACCCCATCTCAACATTCCTAATTTTTTTTTTTAAAACAATACAGCCTTTTTCGCTCACTTCTAACTCCCAGGCTTTTCTAATACAGTCATCATAACCTTTTGCTTTTAACCACCTGCTATCAAAGCAAAAAAATAAAAAATAATTATACCCTTTTTCTCCAAACAATCAACCTCCAACAATAAAAGGCAGTGATCAGAAGAAACCAGAAGAACATTCAAGATAGATGATTTAGGAAAATTAAGAAGCCACTAAGGTCTACACTAGCATAAAAAAAAATAAAAAAATAAAAATTGCCCACATTCTATCCCCCACCTCTTCCTACAAAAAGCAAACTTCAAGACATCAAGTTATTTAAAATTACCAGATATTTAATAGTAGTTAACCATCACAACAAAAGACCCCTTTTACTACTCAGTAGATTGACTTACTCCCACGTATTAGCTATTGGTAAATTTTTACAAACAGTATGAACATTTTTTTTTTCCCAAAAATGAACAATAAATTTGGGAGGTAGGTTCTAGAATTTTCCTTCAACTGAGAAATTGTAGAGGGTCCCCCAAACCTCTACATTACCAAATAAAAACTCTCATTTTATAACATTGGAACCAGTTATGGCCGATTTCCTCCATCATTTTTTCATCAGTTGCAACTATCATTTTTTTTTTCGGCTCAGACTAACTCTGATTCAACTCTATTCTCTATTTTTCCTCTATCCTTCGTTTTAGCACTAACTTACTGGGTTGTTCTTATTGATTTTCAGATTTGATTCCATCAGTCTTAGCTTTAGAAATGTCGTCTTACACCTAGTTACTTTAGGAAAGGTTTTTATGTTTTTTCAGACCACGGGTATTTGATTTACTCTGGTTTACTGACACATTAACAAGATTACTCAAATCTAAAGTTTTCCCATTATATAAGTCTAAATTCATCGGCTCAATGATAACATCCTTATCATTTTGACTCTCAGACGCCCCCTTACTATCTACCTCTTCCCATTTGCCACACTCCTTACCTCCCTCCCGTTGATTGACAAAAGACCTACCTTATCTACCTCTAACCCGACATCTCCACTGTCCTTTAACATTTTTTTCCCTCATCCTCATTAGGACCCTCATAACCTCTCTTAATTTTCTGCTTCACTTGATTCAATATTCAATCTCACACTAGTGGGGCTAGAAGATCTTTTCTCTCTACAGTCACTATTAACCCGAAAAGAGCCCCTTAACCATTCTCCAAATTGTTCTTTGTTTAACACATCTGTTTGAATATCTACCTTTTTGTAATCACATTGCCTATCACTATGCCCTATTCTACCACAATAGACTAGGAATGGGCTTTATTAGCACATTAATTTTAGCTAAGATCTTATGTAATCTTCTATTCACACTGCCAACCCTTTGGAAACACATTTCATATACAATCATCTAACTCAAAATCTAACTCAACTCAACTCTCATACTTCTTATAAATATAAGTAAATGATTTCAATCAATCATCTCATACATTACGTTAACATTAATTCCACTATTCATGTACTCACATAATGTTGACTATCTATTGCTTCCAATAATCTCTCACATACTATTTATATCATAACAATTTTAATCATTACATTTAAATATTCTCTAATTTCACATTCTAAATCATCCACTCGATTTGCTTTATTTAAAATAACTCACTTTAATCAAACAAAATCACCCAAACTCGATTGGATTCATATCCAATCACGCTTTAAAAATCTCAAGGTATTCATTTAAAATTTTAAAAGGTCTTATAAATTCTTGAGGTATTTAACTTATTTGAGACTGACTATATGTGGTAGACCAATATGCAACTTATAGTTTATTTGGTTAGCTTATAAGCTTCATGTATTCAAACAAGCTCCGTTTGGTATGACGAACTTTTTTGAAATGATAAGCTTCTTTGGGTGATTTTTCAAATAAGCTCGTTGAAATTTTTATTTCAGATAGCTTATCAGTTAATTTTACCGAACACCTTTATCATATAAGCTAGCTTTTCAGCTATATAAGCTTGAAAATTACTGAGAAGCTATAAGCTAGCTTATCAACTATAAGGTAGTTTTACCAAACATAGTATATGATTTGTTAAACTTTTTTAAATTTCCTGAAATTTCAAAATAAAAAACTTCCAAATCTAGAAAAGTTTTAAAATATTACTTGAAATCTCATACGAATACACGCTCATCTCCTTAGGATTTCACATGACTACTCGTATATCTGAAAATTTAAGAAAATATCAAATCTCATAAAATTTCAAAATATACCCAAATTCGAATCTCCACTTCATATTATGGTGGCTTTGAAAATCTCAAAATTTGTGAATTTTTTAAGGGGTCTCCAGGCCGGCTCCTCTTATTGTTGATGCTGCTTTTAAGGAATGTATTGAATTTGAGGAAGCCAATAGGCCAACTGTTGTAGCTTCTATGGACTGAAGATGGCAATAGATGAAAATAGTCTAGGATCTTGGATCAATGGAAGTTTTCATCTTTGTCTTGTTTATTTGTTTCTTCTGTGTTTTTGTTCTTAAAAGGTCTGAAGTCTCGGTTGTGTTGTTTGTTAACTGCTTTAGACTATCTATGCTAGGTTGTTGTTTTAGTTTCTATTTTTAGGCCACCTACGTGTGGTTCTCTCTTTCTGGGCTTATTGGTCTTTAACTGTTTGTACTCATACATTGTATCTTTCATTATGTTTATTGACTCCATCCATCGTTCCGATAAAAAAAAAAATAATAATAAAATAAAATTTCAAATGTCACTTAGAGAGCCTGAGTGTGACCTTATTATCCTGTTGGGATCCCACATTTGGGCATTATCCCGTTGGGGCTTTTTAGCTGTTTTAGTTTTTGTTTGGAGTTAGTTGTTTTTTGTGTAGTTGCGAGTTTATCATTCTTGCGTTGCTAACCGGTTCTAGGCGATTTCTGAATCTGTCTCGAGTCTCTGGTTGTATTATTCAACTTTTGACTGCTTTCTTTTTGCACTTTGCAGTTTTATTAATATAAAATCTCTATCTTTTTGGAAAAAAAAAAAAAAAATTGTCACTTACAATATTTTTTCATCCAATTCCAGGTCTGAAATTGCAAATTCTTTGTAATTACTGGAGGAGTTCTGCAATTTGCTGGGAAAAGGTTGGACCAAAAGGAAAAAAAAAAAAAAAAAAAAGGAGAGAAAGCGAGATAGTCATTGAGATTTAGGGTTTGTGTGCCCCCATCTGAAGTCTGCCCCCATGGCGAATCGCACAGATCCACTGGCGAAGAGCATTAGGGGCACGAACCCGCAGAACTTGGTGGAGAAGATTTTGAGGACCAAGATATATCAGCATACGTACTGGAAGGAGCAATGTTTCGGGCTGACGGCGGAGACGCTGGTCGACAAGGCCATGGAGATCGACCACCTTGGTGGCACCTATGGCGGCAACCGCAAGCCCACTCCTTTCATGTGCCTTGTAATGAAGATGCTCCAGATTCAACCCGACAAGGAAATTGTTGTCGAGTTCATAAAAAATCCCGAGTACAAGTAATTAATTCCAGTTTCCATCCTTTCTACTTCGCGTAGGTGTTCAGTTATTTTGCAGTTCGAAAAGAAGTTTTTCTAACACAGATTTGGAGTCTAATGCATAGAAGTACGTTGAATTCGTACCTGGTTTGAAATTTATCTAAGCTTCGTTTTGAGTTTATAATTTCTATCTTACTCTGATTGTCGTGAGGTATTACTTGAATGCTGGTGATAGATTTTGTTACATTAACAGACTGTACTTGCTGGAAGAGTGTGTTCATAATTTCGGTTCCATATAATGTAAATTGTTTTTGGTGAGAGTGTGTTCGTTTCTCCTAATAAATGTTGAATTGTGGTTTATGCGTCATTTTCTGCGTCATGCAAATGCCGTTCTGCGACTAATATATTCGTTCTTTTAATTTTAGGTATGTCCGTATTCTTGGAGCTTTTTATTTGCGACTGACAGGGACAGATATAGATGTATATCGTTATCTGGAACCTCTGTACAATGACTACCGAAAGCTAAGGTTCAAGACAAATGATGGAAGTAAGATGTGCAACCCTCTTAAGAATTTGATATAATGGCTATGTTTGCATTTGGTTGGAGTAATTGAAATGAGAGTAAGGATTTTAAATGTCTCCAATTGTGGGCATATTTCACAGCCTCTGCAATCATGGAGAAATTGGTTGTGAAAATAAAACAAATTTCTTTATAACTTAAAATATGGAGTATCTTTGACTTGGAATCCTTTGTTCCGAATTCCTCTGATCAATTCAACTTTATAGTTTGCGGTCATGCTAACTCTTATTTTTGTTTCCTTTTCCAGAGTTCATATTGACACATGTTGATGAGTTTATCGATGAGCTTTTGACGAAGGATTATTCTTGTGATATTGCTTTGCCACGGATTAAAAAAAGGTACTTGTCAACTGTTAGTGGTGTAAATTGTTCAACTTGGTGATTTTCCTTTTCCTCTATCACCAATTTACAATTTCATAATTCACTAGATCAAATATCTTTATGACATTATATATTTTTTGCTAGATCTTGCTCTTAGCTTCTGCTAAGAAGTTTTTATTTTTCATCCCACTGGGCTCTCCTTAAAATATGAATTCATGATTTAAATTTTCTTTTCCCATCTTTATAGGTTTAAACTGTTTTTTGTTGAAATGAATGGTGAGTTTGCCATTCTTATTGTGAAACTCTACATTAATGTTGACCTTTCATCTTATGAAGTGATTGCTGAATAAGACACGTGTTAATAATGCTTGTTTTTTGCTCTAAAGTCTATCATTGATGGTATTTTCATCTTAATATTTGGCTATAGAATTTTCTAGTACGCCCTGAATGGGTTTTAGGTTAGTGAAACCAGTTCTCCGTGGGTATGTTTTTATCAACGTCAATATTTTTTTTTCTTCTTCCATGTCAGATAACAAATCAAAGTCAGTTTTGGTGTCTTTAAGTTGGTGATAGACAATCATCTTTTCACTAACTCGCCAAAAGGTTATGGATACTTGGTTGTATTATCTCTAACTATATTCATCATGTATCTTTTGCCTCTTTTACTCTTGGCTGTCTGTTGAGTTTTGTTTTAACTACTCGTATTTGCTTATTTTTGTGCTGTCAGATGGACACTTGAATCACTCGGTTCATTAGAAGCTCGAAGAAGTGCTCTTGAAGATGACTTTGAGGAGGAGGAAGAGAAAGATGAAGATGATCAAATTGCAGACGGATTAGATTCTGGAGGCAATGACAAGGTTCAGTAGTATATCAATATGATCAATCTGAATTCTCTTTCACTTGTGTTTTCTTTGGGTACTCAATAGATTTTGCACAACAGGATTATTACCGAGCACGAAGTCCAGCTAGAGAAAAAGATCGAGAGAGAAAAAGAGATAGTCACAGATACCGGTATCTATTTTCTTATTGTGCATCAGCTTGCCTTTTCATGGTTCTTAAATTAAGATTTAATCAGGTGCTGATTATGGCCTGCTATAACTTGTAACTACGTTACTACGATTTATCATTTTATTTTGTATGTGTCATTATGTTGATCCTTTTTTAGCCTTGTATAATTCCATGCTAACTTCACAATTGACCTCAAATATGATTCGAATGAAGGTCATGGTGAGATTGCACTCACAAGCAACCAAAAAGTTTGTTTTAGCCCTCAAGTATCTTTTACTCCGTCCTGTTGGTAGGGTGAACTGGATGCTGTTTTTTGAAACATACACTCACACAAGTGTCACATACTCGTGTTGTGATTGCCTCACCATCATGGCATCTCAAGCCCTGAGTGGCTAAATAACAGCGTATCCTAGATTAAAACATACCGTGATCCTGCCAGGTTTCTCTGCACTGGCAGTGTGCAGCTGAGAAGTATGATGGATCACACAATTGTAGCGTTAACATTGGGAATCTTTTTCTCTGTTCCCTTTCTTTTCCCCTGCTTCATTCCCCCGTCTGTATTGGATTAGAGATTCGTTCAAGTCAAAACATTTTTTTCTAGTTTTTGAATGCTTGTTTTACTTTGTATCTTCAGGGATCGAGACTATGGCAGAGAGTACGACAGGGATAGGGACTATGACAGAGAGTATGACAGGGATCGCGGGAGAGGGCGGGACAGAGAGAGAGATCGGCACCGGCTGACGAGAGATGAGAAGGAATATAGGGACAGACGGGAGAGAGACCGGCGGGACAGGAGGAGGAGCCTCTCAAGGAGCAGAAGCCGAAGTAGGGATCGAAATCGTGAAGGAAGAAGGCACCTTGCCAGTGTGAGTCCTAAAAGGCGTGCTGAGGAGCCCAAGCAGAAGAAAGAGAAAAAGGGGAAGAAAGATGATGGGACGGATCATCCCGATCCTGAGATTGCTGAAGCAAACAGGCTCCGTGCTAGTCTCGGGCTTAAACCTCTCAGGGGTTAATGCAATCCGATGTTATTTGTACCATCTTACTTGGTTAATGTGTGTGCATGAATATCGGATATATGTGACCTAACACTGAATTTTATGGAGGATATATATTCTCAAATGAAGCATTGATATGTCCTAGGATCACCCAGGCTTCTACTGAAACATTGATATGTCCTTTATTGTTTTCCCCCTCTTTTTCATGTCAGAAGAAACACTAGCATTTTGTGTAAATTGAAGTTGTACCAGTTTGCTCCGGTGGCTTTTTGCCTTAATTTTTTGGTCTTTTTATGTTCAGTCGACTCGAGAGTAGAATCCTTGTTGCAAAGCGATTGTGGGTAATTTAAATACACCCTGATGGTGTTGTGGGTTAGTAAAATGCATTGATTTCTGGCTGTATATTGAAAATGGTGTTACAATTGGATAGCTACACATCTGAGTTGAAATTGCTGGGGAATTTATGGAGCAATCTACTTATTGTATGATAAATCACCAAATGACAGTAAATCTCAGATCAAGTTTGAAAAAAAACTCCCATTATTTCGAGAACATAACAAGAAGTCATTGATTCTTCATTCTTCTTCACTGAACATACTTACTACCTAGAAAACTTGAATAGAATTGAATATTTATTCTTTCATGACCTGGAGGAACATATATCTTCAGGTAAGAGAAGGCCTTGTTTATCATAGTGAAGGACACCCGACTCGTTCAACGGCCTGCACTTTTCTCCCATTAGTATCCTCTTCTTGCAAAGCTCCATGTCGAACTTGGCTCCTTCCACTCCTCTTGTGTCTCCCTCACACACGTCGACTCTGTTCTCAAAAATTGTGTTAATTTCGCTAGTTTTTACTTTCTTGACCTTGGTGAAAATCTCCGAGAGACTCGGTAACAAGGTCATGCTTCGTTTCTTGGCATTTGCGACATCCATTGCACGAATTCGGTCACTATATGGGCGAGTCTTGTTCAGTGGAAAATCTTGATGCTCCTTCGAGACCCGCCTCCTCCATTTTTTCGTACCTCGTGTACAAACACTACAGATGATAGCACAAATCTTATTTCCTAGTAAATTTGGCCTATTTTTCAGCTGATTCCAATCTGCACGGCTTAGGTTCTGATTGCTGTGGTTCTTTTCGGGCACCATCTTGTTGACACTATGAATCTTGCAGCGAGAGTACACTGTGAGGAATAGTTGGAGATGGCCTACACTTTGGGTAAATTAGTTATAGAACTTTTGTTTCCCTTTTTTGGTGTTGCCCTCCTCTTTTTAGAAATCCCCTGGTTTCTTTTTGTGGCTGGCTAACATAAGTTTAGTTTAGCCATAAATCTTGATTATAAGGGCAAAAATCAGGAGGCTTTTACCACATGATATTTTTTACATGGGAAATAAATCAAGCATTAAGTGGTGAGTAGTGGCTTAGTGCACCTCAAGAGAGATTGGGGACCAGACTTGTACTGCAAAGATTACTTCTTGGTATTTGTTGCTTATATATACCTTCTTTAACATAACATTTTGTCAATTTTCACGTCTGTTACTCTCTGTTAGTCATAAAGAATCTAACAGTGTATCTGTATCCTACATTAACAAGGCATCGATGAGGGCACCTGCATCGGCCGTTTAAGTGTTGTTAAATTAAACGAGTCTGGCTCAGTTACGCTCGAGTTCGGCTCGAGTTCGAGGCCTTAACGAGCCGAGCTCGAGCTCATTTAAAGCTCGTTTGGTTAACGATCGAACTCGAAAAGAGAATATTTATATAATTTTTTATAGTTTGGCTGTTAAAGTTCGAGATAGCCTCGTCAAGGCTCGAGCTCGATTTTTGGCTCGTTAAGAGTTCGAGCTCGAGCTTAAAGTGCTCGTTTACAGCACTAGGCCATTTAAACAGGAGGGTTATTCATCTTTCTCGAACACAACAATGGCACAGCATATACAGTCCCATATCACCACAAGGCAACACCAAATCCACTCCCACAATACTATAAATCAATAATTAAAAACAAAAGAAAGGCAAAATCCTGGAAACAATTTTACCCACTCGCAAGCTGTTCGAGCCTCCTTTCTAATTCCTCCAATCGATCGTCCCATTCGGATTTCACAGAGAGAGGCCTGACGGCATCTAAATTGCGAGGAGTCCCTTGATTTTCTTTTTTTCTCGAAATGACCCCTGCTTCCCTCTTCTTCTCCTTCTTTCTCTTAGCTCTTTCAGCCGCGGCCATCTCCAGTGCTCTCAGTACGTCCGCGCCGCTCGGTATCGTCATCGCATCCGATTTGGGGGCCTTTACAAGCAGCTTCGGCTCGTCGGACTTTAGGGCTTTGACGATAACTGCGCGTGAAAAAGTTCGGCCGCTGCCCGGTTTTCCCACGGAGAGCGTGGGGTGACGTCGTTGAGGCGTTCCGGCGGTGGTGGAGATGGTGTTAGGAGGACAGGATTTTGGTGGATGAAGTTGTTGTCGTCGTTGAGGCGTTCCGGCGGTGGTGGTGACGGTGTTAGGAGGCCAAGATGTTGGTGAATGAAGTTGTAGCGCCGTCCACATTGTGATGTTCGTGTAAAATTCGAGTGGTTTAGGTGTGAATGATAATTTGGCGGAATGCGGGCTCTTGCGGCAACCCACAAGGGCCACAAGGATGTGACTAGGATATTATGGATGTAATGCATCCATTAATAATGGGCCCCATTTGTCCTTTTTTTTTTTTCTTGAATGTGTGGTATCCCCATATTCATCCGATGTTTCATCACGTACACCCAAGCCACTTTGAGCTCACCGTGTTGGTGCTGCCTAACAACCGCTTTATGGCCATTAACGGGCTCCACATCCAGAGAGGCGAGACTAATCCACCTAGGAGAGTATGAGTGCTCCATCGCCTACTCTTACGATAGTCAGGATCGAACCTCTGACCTCTGGATTCTAAGGGAACTAACTCCCAAAACAATTTAAGACAAGCAAGGTACTCTTATATATAATGCATAGTCTTAAATTAAAAATCTCATAGTTTCAAACAAATGCAAATCAATCCAGTCTCAAATACTCAAGTTTATATAAATAAAAATGTTTGCAAATGTTTTAAAGATAATAATAATAAAAGTCCATAATGACTACCACGCTTGCTTCCAGTTTCGGTTGTCCATCTGTTCAACCTGAAAATGATAAACTGTGGGGGATGAGCAAAAACTACGTGTTCACCTTTAGCCTATACAATGGAGATATTCGATATAATAAACGGATTACCTTGGTCGCGGCATGTATCACAAATAATAGCTCATCGCCATCTTATAGGCGGAAGCTTAACTAATTCATCGCCATATGATAGGCGGAAAACATATAATATTCATCGCCGTCTCATAGGCAAAAATATATAACATTCATTGTCGTCTAATAGATGGAAGCATTCTTATTTTATCTTATCTCATTGCCTTCTCATTGGCGGAAGCATTCTTATCTCATCGCCGTTTAATAGGCGGGAGCATTTGTGAAACACACATTAATAAAAAATAACCACAAAAATTATAGGGAATATGGTCAAAGCATAGACTTCCCCACCTGATACTCGTAAGCTGAGAAAAAATTGATGCTTTTGTGGAAGCTCGATGGCTCGACGGAATCTCCTTCAAGAATCTATACGCTAAAGAAAGAAGGATATTAGACAAGGTTGGCTTGGTAACTCTTGGACACGGTTCGAACACTATCGAAGGGATGCGTGCGGCCTCGTCGACGTCTTGCGTGAAGGCTAGTCTAAGGCTTAATGGGCAGTATTTTGAGGCTTAAGAGAGTAAAAGAAATTTTTGATTTTGTGTCTAAAATTGATGAAGGAAAAGGGTTTATATAGTGTCTTGAAGAAACATAAGAACATGGCATAAAGGGACATAAGATCTTGATCTAATCTAGATGTGAGAGATAATAATCACATCATTAAATAATTTTACTAGTGGCTAGATAATAAAAACTAAAATATATTAATCATTTTTTAAAATTTCAACATGTGGTTTATTTGTATATTATTGTCAACCATGATAACTTTTCTATTATTATTATGATGATTTCTTTTTTCGTTTGTTCCCATAATGATTTTATTGTAGAATAGACTGAAAATTAGAAAAATCTCGATTTATCTTTTGGCAATTGTTAAATCAATTTTATTTTAATTATTACAAGAAAATTAAATTCCAAAAAACATTTGTACGTATTTTGTAAACATGTATACACAAAATTTTATTTTAAATTTCATTACATAAATTAGGAAGAAAAAAACGACTTCTATAAATTTCATAAATAATAACAGTGATATTATATAACAATAAATTTTACAATAAAATAATAACCAAGTATTATACGGTGAACATGAATAACTCAAATTGTTATTTTTTCATATATCAATGAATAAATACTTTTTTTTAATATAATGTTTGGATGGAAAAAAAAATCATTTATTTAACCTTGTAAATATAAAAGGGTAATTGTGATTTTAGTACCTGTACTATGGGCTAATTGTGATTTTGGTACCTATCCTTTATTTATTGCGAAAATACAACCCAACCTTTACGTTTTTTGCGAATTTGGTTCCTATTCTTTATTAATGGCTAAAATACAACCCAACCTTTACATATTTTACGAATTTAGTACCTAATAATTTTTTTGTACCTGATAATACAAATAAAATATCTTTATTTTGGTTTTTTTGATGTAAATCATAAAATTGTTATTTGTATTATAATGAATGATACAAATAAAATGAACTGTATTTTCAATATTATGAAAATTACATTTAGAGATTCTGTAAAAAACCATATATAATTATTAATAACCATATTTAAATTGAATGGGCATATTTAAATATCAATGAAATGCAACAATGATTTAAAAAATCATAGTATCTCCTATGAAAATTCAAAAGAAAAAATATTTCTCTTTTTTGTATTTACCTTAACAACAAAATTCCTGAAGAAATGAAGATACATACAATTTTTTTAATATTAGGTAAATGAACTGCATTTTCAATATTATTAAAATTACATTTAGAGATTCTGTAAAAAACCATATATAATTATTAAAAAAAAATATTTTAAAAAAGTATTACTTTTCAAATAAATTATAAAAGAAAAAATTTATTTTATATCATTTTAACAAAATTCAATTTGATTTAATGTAATTTTATTTTATTTATATATATTTTTACTTGTTAATTTTTATTTCTTACACGTTATTTTTATTAAAAGTACATATATTTTAATTTTTTAATTTATTAAAAATTACTTTAAATCATTTTATTGCCTTTCACTATTGATATGGGATATTATATACTGGACCGGTTTATAGGGCTAATCAAAGAAGACCGATCGGTTTGCTGGACTACCTAGTGGGAATAAGATCGAATGGCATGGTTGAGTAGGACCAGACACCGGCCGCTAGAACATCGAGCAGATAACGACAGTTAAGGAGAGCAGAGGTGGTCGACAGATACAAGTCATCTGAGGATATGGTCGAGGGAGGACGATCGAGGAGACACAGACGTACATAACTGGTAGAGCATCGGAGCACATAAAGGAATCTCCAACACATAAGGAGGAGGACACGCGGCGCATTGTGAGTGGTCAACAGCCGTAACCGACTCTGACATTCTCTGACAAAGGTGACGCGTTTTCTGACACTGAGGATAGTGGAGGCGCGCGATCGTACGGACGAGCAGAGGACAATTGGCCGAACGCACCTGGCTCGCGCGTGCAACTCAAGTAACTCGCCCTTATAAATAGGGGCGAGAATCCTCATTTTCAATACGATCTTACACACTCTTACATTTCTCTATACACTGATATCATCTCTCAATATCTGACTTGAGCGTTGGAGGCTCTTCACCGGAAAACACCTCCGGTGTGGGAGTTTCGTGCAGGTTCCGCGTTCAACCGGCGAGAAGAGCAAGCTCAAGGCGAATTCCAACCGGGCAGGGTGCGAGACTTGTATTAACTATATTTTTATTTTATAATATTTTATTATAATTTATCTTATTTTTATTTTTAATTTTATGATTTATATAATATTTTATTTGTATCATTCATTATAATACAAATAATAATTTTATGATTTACATCAAAAAATCAAAATAAAGATATTTTATTTGTATTATTAGGTACAGAAAATTATTAGGTACTAAATTCGCAAAAAACGTAAAGGTTGGGTTGTATTTTAGCCATTAAAAAAGAATAGATACCAAATTTGCAAAAAACGTAAAAGTTGAGTTGTATTTTCGCAATAAATAAAGGATAGGTACCAAAATCACAATTAGCCCATAGTACCAGTACTAAAATAACAATTACCCAATAAAATGTGTGGCTTTTTTGAGCATTTGTCTGCGATAATTTGCAGCTGTTTTCTTAAACCCTCCTCAGTTCTGAGTGACGGCCTCCCTTCTAAGCCCTCGTCGCATCTTCAGTCCATCTTTCTATCATTTTTCCAGCAGGATGGGTTCCGTCGCTCCTAAACTCTGCAAACTCCTTCGACTGCGCTCTGCATCCACGCCCTGCACCAGTAAGCCTGTCTACCCTTTCATATCCGATTCGCCATTTTCATCTTTTATGATTCAACCAGAGCTCTTTTTTGTTTAACGGGTTTGCTAGGTAGATCCAAATGTCCTTTTTCAACAGGGCTTGTGCATTTCTATTAGTCTGTAGAGCTATATTTTTTTCGTCTGTTTTAGGGGAATTTTAGTGATTCTTGACGGGCATCGCTTCTAACTGCTAAAGGGGTTTTACTTCTGTTTTTCTTCTTTAATATTCAACTGGAAAAATTTAATCTTTTCAATTTCGTATATATTATAGATTTTGTATGTAGTATGTGTGTGTGTGTGTGTGTGTATTTTATCTGATATGAAACTTTAAAGTGATGGGTCTTCAAAGGACCTCAAAGGTCTTTTTCTCGACTGGTTCATCAATCTCGGGCGATGACAATGACCATGTGGGAACTGGGCCTCATCTGGAACTTGATGATGATGATTTTCTTCCTGAGAAGCCTGAGTTACAACTCCAAGGAGTCGACCCCAGAAAGGGCTGGAACTTTCGTGGTGTACACAGGGTATGCGATTCTCTTCCTTGGCGAAATTTGAAAAGATACTTTATTGCCATAAAATTTCCATTTTTATGTAACTATTATTCATCGGTCACTATGGTTTGAGATATCAGTTCTTGTTGTGGCTGTCTTGTTGTGATCCAAATTTTGTTTGTGGGTGGCGACTGGTGATACGAATACTTGAGCAGTGCATGCTATTGCTACCTGCTGGGGGGCTTTATGACAGAGTTGGAAAATTATCCTGTAAATTCACGTTTGGACACATCCAGTATTGTAGAATTTGGATTTTATCATGTATCAATGCTTATAATTCTTTGCTTGTCGGGTCAAATGTAAATTCTTTTCTTTTTTTATGGTTATTGTTTCAATGTTATTTATATCGGCTATGTTTGAACTCTTGTTTTTTTACTTTTGGTTCCTTTCATAATATCCACTCATAATTTTTGTTAATTTTTTTCACATTTTTTTGTTTCTATCTTTTGTCCAGGCTATTTTATGTGGAAGAGTTGGTCAAGCCCCTGTTCAGAAGATCTTGAGAAATGGGAAAACCGTGACGACATTTACAGTAGGGACTGGAGGAATGTCTGATCAGAGGACTTTGGGTTCAATTGACTTGCCAAAACCGGCTCAGTGGCATCGGATCGCGGTTCATAACCCTATGCTTGGAGCATATGCCGTTCAGCAGCTTGTGAAAAAGTAGGATTGATTTGATTATTGAAAGTTATTGAGATTTTTCTATTATTTGAAGCTCTGTCTCGTAACATGAAGCTTTTTTTCAGCTCATCAGTTTATGTTGAGGGAGACATTGAGATAAGAGTCTATAATGACAGCATTAATGGAGAAATAAAAAGCATACCCGAGATTTGCGTGCGTCGTGATGGTATGCAAAATTAATATTTTATTCCTATACGTGTCTGGTGTGTTATATGCCTTACGTGTTTGGTGTTTCTGTTAGTTCTTGTTGATAATTGTTGTTAGTTCTTGTTGATAATTATGTTTCTGTTTATTTAAGTTCGACAGCATCTAAGTGTTTACACAAACAAGATGAAAATGTACTGCTGCTGAATGGATTATTGGTGTTGTTCATTTGTTATGTTCTTACATCTTCTGCAGTTTTTTCCAGATATCAGCTGATATTACCTTAAGTGTGTGATTCCATGCAGATTACGAAATAACAACAAATCATTCATAATTACATCTTTGATTTGTCATTGGGAACTGGTTAGATAATAAAATTCAAGCAATTCTATTTTGTGCTAGAAGCAATTTATTTAACATTTCTAAAAGTCTATGTACTCATTTATTTAATTATTCCAAAATCATGTGTATGCTTCAGTTTCTTCAGTACTACCGAAGAAGTTTTAAGTTTTAGCCATGAGAACTTAAGAGTATTAGATATCTTAGTGGAACCTGTAAAGAATAAAAATTAACTCTGTTAATAACTTTTAAATTTAGTGGGATTAGGTTAGGGCTCCAAGTAAAAATAATGATATGAAATTGTAACTGAAACAAGAATGAAGGATAATATGATATGCATATTGTTACTATAATGTTATCAGTGGGACTAATGTGAATTCTTGCGAGCATATAAAATGCACTTTTGGTTTAAAAATGTTGGTGGTCAGTAATATTACAAAAGACTGGGCAGTTGAAAATTAAAAATGTTGTTTGATCAACTGTGCAATTTCAGAAACTGATCTGTGTTGTGTAATTTTAATACTAGAAGTCTTGGATTTCTAGATGTTGGTGGATGTATGAATGAAATATGCAGATTTGAAATTGACGTAACCTTGGCAATCAAAATTTATTTCTCATCCAGTAGGCAAACAGAGTTTTTTTGCAAGGTAAACTACATGTGCGGTTGAATATATAGATAGCTAATGTTTGAAAGGCCCAGGTGAAGTTGTAGAATTGTTTGTTTAATAGTATATCATACTGCGGCAATTAATAACCGCTCTCACGAGATACTCGATGGTCTATACAACAACGGTATAGCTGCAGGTTCCATCATGTATTTGGAGATCATTATATTAAGTATGTTCTTCATGTCCTTGGTATGGGGACTTGGCAAAATATGACATTATTCCTATTGATACATTTTATTATAACTTTAGGGTATATTGTACTTGATAAAGTTTTGCAGTAAAGGTTCTATGCTTTCTATATCTAGTTTGACTTCTGGTCAATATTTTTTTCTAGGGCTGATATATTTTTTTTAATTGACTAGAGGGACCCTTATCACTTAGCAGTTTTCTGATTAAGCGTATTCCGTTATTTGAATAGTCGTCCAGAAGCATATATCTGTGGAAAAATGGGGCTGTTGAATGAATTTCACCCCATAAAATTTATCAAAGAATTTAATACAAAATAAAAAATAAATAGTTTTTAAACCATAAAGTTTTCCTACAGGGTAGTGTAGCATTCCCTGGTTCTAAAATTCTTGTACTTTACCTCTTTTTTAAAAAAAATTCTTGTAATCTTGTTAGTACTTCTATGCACTATTATATCATCTTGAGAATTTTAAATGAAGAAGACGGTTGTATTGAATACACAAAACCCAGGAAATAGAAAAGGAATCTCTTTATATACTTCTCCTGAATTCATGTGAAAAAACCTAACACTCTACTATTATTTTGCTCTGCGACCTACTTAAAGTTCAATTGCTTGAGGACTATGATCCACGAATCTAGTTCCACTTTCTGATGGAATCTCGTACAAACAGATTATTACCAAAATATGAAAAGATGGTTGTTTAGGTTTTACTGCAGTGAATCATTTTGTCTAAGCACGGATTCTTTTGAGGTTGCAAGTTTGTTTTGCAATTTTTTGCCCATTTTCATTGTTTAATCTCATTGTGGTCCAATGCAATGCTTCTGCAGGAAGGGTTCGGCTTATCAAGTCGGGTGAAAGTATGAGCAATTTCTCCATTGACGAGCTACGTAAGTTTTCTATACGTGGGTGATGCTTGTTCACTTTCCTAAATTATATTAATTCAGGGTTTTTGTTACTTTTCGATAAAAATGCATTCTTGCATCGTAAAATTTTATATTTTAATAAACAGCACGAATGACAATATGGCGTTTGAAGTATAAGCGTGCATATATCCAAAATGCTTTCCTTTCGCTGTGAACCGTTAGTTATTTTTCTTTTAAACGGTTTTGAATTTCGACCTACTGCATGCAGGTGAGGGATTATTGTGATGGATTTCTGGTAGAGCATTTTGCACTAGTATGGCTTAGGGCATGGGTTTAAAGAAGAGGGTCAAAGTATTTCATATTATATTGAGCTCTTTGGTTAAATTGTAGTTTCACCATGGTCTGAAATATTATAACTAGCAGACTTGCTTTGTATATTTTTCTGTTTAGTTCACTCTTGTCTTATCGATTTCAATTTATTTGCTATTTTCCATAGACATGTTAGTACTATCATTCCATTTTATTGTCATTTCATTTTTATTAGCAATAGAATGACTAAATATAGGGAAATGCTATTGGTCCCGTTACGGAGTCATTCCGTCAGAGTTTGTAACCGTTAGATCATCTTATAATCCTCAGACATAGTTGATTTAACGATTACAAACTCCAACAGAATGGTTCTATAACGGGATCGTAGCATCTTCCCTAAATATAATCTATCTATTATATAATTGGGCAATACATTTACTATAAATAGAAAGTTTTCTCAATATGTGATACGTGTTACAAAAAACTAATTTATTATACCCTAATTGGGCTAGGTGTTAAAGAAAACTGACAAGTCTTTTATTATTAAATTGGTTTGCCATGCTTTCTCAAACTATTACAATTCAAGCATTTCTAAAAGAAATATTTCTCTTTTTTTTTTTAATTTAAAATAAATAATAAATAATATAAATTTATCATAAATCATTAAATTAATTTACTCTAGTCTTTTTTTTTTTTTTTTTTTTTCAAACGACAATTAAAACCATTCATTAAAACTCAAATCAAAGTTCACGTGACCAAATGATCACAAACCACACCAGCACTACACAAGGCAGAAACAATAGGCTCGAGATAAGAAATAACTTACCCCTAAACTGGCAGCCAAGCCACAAAGTCTGAAAATAAAAACAAAGAAAAGAACTTAGAAAATAGTACTAACATTAACATTACAACCAGCCATCAAATCTTTAATCCCAGCTACATGAGGATGAAGCACCTCCTTGCTCAGACTCTTGGCAATATCCTCCACAAGGTCAGTAGAGGGAAGATAGAGTGTAAAATTGCTGAAATTGATGTCCTTGGCTTTGCTCAAACACAAAGCAATGGCCATAAACCACCCTTCCTCCTCCTGCTGAGCTCCTGGTAAGGTCTCTTGCCATTGAACATGCACAGCTCCCATCTGAGTCATGACACACTCCACTTAAACTTCACCACCCAAAGATATTGAGGCACTGAGAGTCATAAATGACTGACCTACCTCCCTGGAAAAACTATCTTGAGGGGTTTGATCTTGTGAATGATCTTCATTGCTCCTAGCCCTGTCAGAATGAGATGCTGTCCAATCCAACCACTCAGCCTTGGCACCCTCCACAATTATATTATCATGTATCCAGTTCCCCTTATACAACCACTTGTTCCTAGCCTTCCAGAGATTCCATAGCAAACAAGCTGACAGTCCCAACCTATCATCTTTACCTTTCAAATGTTTAGCACCACAGATCTGAAACCACCAATTCTGAAACACCCCACCTCATTCAGGCTGAATATAACAGTTAACACCACTCAGCTTGCAACAATTTTTGGCTCTTTGACAATTAAATAAGATATGATTTAAATCCTCCTCTTCTTCTCCACAAACAGCACAAATTGAGTCAATATCCATACCTTTCCTCAAAAGTTGATCATTTGAGCTCAAATACCCAAACCAACACCTCCACAAGAAGTTTTTAATTTTGGACTTGATGTTCAACTTCCAAGTTATTTTCCACATCTTAACCATAAGCAATGGATCTCTGCTTGAACTTGCCCACTCATGCTCCTTACTTTTTCTTTGCATAATTGCCTTATAAACTTCTTTGACTGAAAATTCTCCCTTTGGATGCCAGTGTCAAATAAGTCTATCAGGACCACCAGCAATAGACAATGGGATTCTAGAAATAATCTCTGCAATCTCAGGCTCAAAAGTTTGAAAGATAAGATCTCTATCCCACTCTCTACTACCCTCTCTCAACAAATCCCTAACCTTAACTAATCTATGCCTGTCATCAGAAAACTGGCAAACAGGTTTAAAAGGAGGATTAGTAGGAATCCATGGAGAATCCCAAATAGAAATACTAGCCCCATCACCCACTCTAAACCTAACCCCCAGCTCCAGAAACTTTCTAACACCAAGGAGACTTTTCCACATCCAAGAATCCTGAGGTTTGGAATTTACCTAGTCAAAGAGGGCAATTTTGCATCTGAAAAAATATCGGTTTGCCAAATAAATAAGGCAGTGCAATGCACTAACCTCTCAAATCTTTTCAAAATCTAAATGATTTTCCAGCTGCAAATTGGGGTTCCCTTCCAGCCATCATCTGCAAATAGGTTTTCCCTTTTATTTCTGCACACATTTTTAGTTTTTTCAAAATTTGGACGGGCCATATCAAGCCACATAAAAGAACGCAGATCTGGTGAAGAATCGCGGCTCCCATTTGTGGCTCGTCAACCATCGGCAAGAAGCGGTTTCTAGCGAACAGAGCTATAAGGGTGCAAATTTCCGATTACAACAATGGGATTCAGTTACCAGTCTCGGATTGTTGGGGTCGGAGTTCGAGGGATTTGGCTGGTTATTGAAGGGTTTGAGTTTAAAGAGGTGGCGATTGTAAGAAAAACTGGTTTTGTACCAATTTAACGGTTCTATTTTTTGTAAGTGGAAGACTTAGGAAATTCTCAAAACCATTTTAAGGTGAATGAAAAATTAATTCTAAGTTGTGTATGTGGGAAATGTAAGGTCGAAGTAATGAGTTTAAGTAACTCAAGTTATTGGATGCGTAAAATATTATGTCATTGATGAATATTATGATAATCCAAACGAGACATGATCATGCATCTTGCATGCTATAAATTTAGAAAGGTTCATTGAGGACGAGTAGGAAAAAACGGAACTCCATTCCGAGTCCGGATGAGCTTGTACGAGCCCGTGGCGCACGGGAGCATAGTTGGCTGCGGACAACGAGAGGTTACAACCTTTGGTGACTATAAGGTGTCTTTTGGCCTTGAGATGCGTTCATTCCCATTCGGTACGTCCCAAAAGGTGTCTTTTGACACTTAAACCCTTTAGAGGTGTTTTCCTATATCTATAAATACCTACATACATGAAACCATTCATAACGTGAAAATTAAAGACCTCTTGCATTACTTTTCAAAGATCTTTGATTTTTTTCATTGAGTGTTGAGAGTTCAAAACAATAGTATTGTTCGCCGAAGAGCTCTTGCAAAAAGGTGTCTTTTGACACTTAAACCCCTTGGAGGTGTTTTTTCCTATATCTATAAATACCCACATACATGAAACCATTCATAACGTGAAAATTAGAGAGCTCTTACATTACTTTTCAAAGATCTTTGATTTTTTTTCATTGAGTGTTGAGAGTTCCAAACAATAGTATTGTTCGCCGAAGACTTGTATATTTGAAGTACCGTTTTATACTAGTCGAAAGTCGTTGTATCTTGAAGGCGTTTGCCGATAACCGTGAATATTTTACGAGGCAATTTTGTCTTAAGGAGACGTAATTATTACGTGCTTCGACTTTGATTTTTATTTCATTTTCTTCATTCTCCTTAATCCTTAAGTCACCTTTTATATATTCACAAACCACACAAACTACAATCTTAAGACGAAATTTTTGTGAGTTCATAAGATGACAACCGAAGGAAACCAAAGGTATTCAAGTTCTCAACAGACCACTACATCAGCTACTAAGGGGGCGATTGGATATAGTTTGAACAGTAAAAAAATCAATCAAAACTCAAATTTACCTCAACTTTAACCCAACCCCACTATCTATAATATTATCAACATAATTAAATAATATCAACCAATAATTTTTACGCATCACATCAACTTTAATTCACTATTCATCTACTCACATAATTTTTTTTTATAGCCAACCACGGTATCCAGAGCTATGCCCCGACTAATCCGTTGGTCTGCTCACATAATTTTAACTAACCATCACTTTCAATCATTTTTCTCTTACTTTACATTAAATCAACTTTAATTATTTTATTTAAATATTATTTTCATTTTAATATATTCACTAACAACTAATCATACCACATTTTAAAAAAATTAACTATAGTTAAAAACAAACCAAATAAAAACTAGTTGAATCCATAAACAATCACTCTCTATTCCTTTCATCCCAGTGATAGCCGCTCCCGTGCAAGGCGAGAGACCGCAAAGTTGAATGGCTCTATTTTCAAGAGATGCAACAAAGAATGTGTTCATCAACAGGAAATGGGGGTAAACTTTACTATTTCGTATTTTCTGTCCTTTTTTTGTACAGTGCCAAAATTACAAGAAAGTGTGGCTTAAAAAATAATTAAATAAAAAAAATACTGAAACTCATTATGAACACCACATCATTCTCAAATATACAGAAGACCTGAAGTCCTCGCTGCATTTTGGAGGGGAAGAAAACAAAGAATAAGGGAACACGGTGACCAAAACTATTGCCTATTTCTTTGGTATATACTGCCTAAAAAAATTTCACCAATTGATATAATAAAAAAAAAAAAAAAAAAAAAAATTTCAAAATCAAAACTGCGTCACCCTAGGCAAGAATTTACTCTGGTGTACGTATAAGATTTTCCCACATTAATGAAGCAAGCTCTTACTTCCCACCGCCGTCGGTTTGCGTTTTCCATCAACAGGAGCTGCCTGCCATCCGTGTTTTGGCAGTGGCGAACGAGCCCCATTGGAAATTCTCCTACTTGGCGGTGGAGGTATCAGGCTCCTAAATGATGAAAATAAAGTTTGCACACGTTAAACGGTTAAAGATTTTTCCTCACACGACACCAAGCGTAAAAAATCATGTGCATGCACTACTGCAACTTCACTTGCAGTAAGTTTTGAAATGTAAGCAGAAAGTCCACTGGGTATCAGATTCTTGCAAGCTCCAAACAAAAAATGGCATGAGAATTTAAGCTATAAGGTAAGTGGACAATATATAATGCAATGAGTTAACAACTATTCTTTAGTTACCTTCTTTCTGGAGAATTAATCTGTTTTGGACTGGGCTTCCTGGGTTTTGATCCCAGCCCATTAGGCACACGGTTGGGTTTAGAAAGACCTAGTGGCCACTGGTAATCCAGCTCTGAAGTGTCACTGGTTGCATTTTCGAGGTCATCAATATCATCAGCGACAGCTGTCTCATTTTGGGTCCCATTCACCATGTTTGGAGAATGTTGAGCGTTCTTGTCATCATAGGACATAACATTGTCGACCCAGTCGCTGGGGATGCATTTTTCTTCTTTGTTAATCAACTCCGGACTACTGAGAGCTGGCCATGGAGGGGAGTCAAACGAGTCACTTTGCATTCTTGATGTTGCTGAAGAGTGACTTAGTCTCTGGATCCGAGCGCACATGCATAAACCAATAATAATAATAAAAATAATACACAAGTTACAATTTCAATCTCAATCTAGCAAGTCAATTATAATTGGATATAGACGTCGGTAAAATTTCTTTGCTGAAAAGATTTTGACGACTGAAAAGAAAATAATACAAGTCTGGTAAATGTATTATGTATGTACATGTGTGTGTGCTGTTGGTTCATTCCATACCTCTACCTTACTGACATCTCCATTACTTTGCCAAGACGAATCTGATGGAGACGACCCAAAGGATCTAATTAATACTCTGTCTGGGCTTATACATCCAGATTGCTTAGACCCTAATTCGCCTCTTTCTTTTTGTGTTAAAGCTGCTTTAAGGTTGGCTATCTGCATGTAATAGGCCAACAACAGTCATTACTCCCAAAAACAAAAATAGGAAAATGTTAACGGAAACCCTGGTATGCAGTGCATATTGAATATGTTCAACCTCTTTTAAATGATAAACCAGAACATATCTACAGGTAAAAAAGTCATAGATACCTGTTCCTTCAGTTCTTTGATATCCGGACTCTCTTTGTTGGCACGGGCAGCACCAAGCTCAACAGTTGAAACACGTTCAGCAAACTTAAGTGTACTAATTGTCTCGCTAAGAGCATCAGGCTCTGGGCTGATGTGAACGAACATTAAAGTCTTTGCTTGACCACCTGTAGGCATAGGGGATTGTGATAAGAGAAAAACATATATCTTAGATGAAAGAACAAAACGTAGCTACATACATCTCTCTGTGCGTGTGTGTGTATTACCTAGTGAATCTTGAAGCAACTGGGTGAGCTTACTGTTCCTGTAAGGAACATGTGTACTCTTCTGCGCAAGAGCAGATATCACATCTCCCAAGGCAGATAGGGACCGATTAATATGTTGAGCCTCCTTTAGTCTACCGCCAACCGCCTCCGACTTGTCGGCTCTTTCACTTCCCGCCAGGTCGACGAGGTGCATGCAACCACGGATTGTTGAACTGGATGTCAAAGCTCTTCCTTGAACATGAACGGTCAGGCAACTGTGCATATAGAATTGTATCCATTAAATTATGTAAAAATGAAAAGGGATCCAAACACACATCCAACTGAAAAATGGTTTTACGTTTAAATTGCGTTACCTTTCTCTGATAGACTTAGTTAGGCAAATGGGGAAACATTAAAAAGAAAAGAAAGGAAATGAAAGATTTACGTAACTCAAGCAAAAGAGTGGGTAACTATCTTACCTGTGAGAACGACTGCTTCGGTCATTCATAGCAGTGGAACCCACTGCACGATTCTTGTTTCCAATGTTCATCAAACTGATGACCTCAGATGTTGATGACACTGGTACAAGATTTGCATGGGGTACATTGATGCCATCTGGGGAATTGTTACGGATTTCTAATGTGTTTCAGAGTTAAGGCAAAAACCATGAAATGAAAACTAAATAGCATAAATGGTAAAAAGTTGTCAACAACCCAAAGGATATTTTTTATTGACACCATCAGTGACGAGGAGGTCCCTCACTTGCTCATTGTAAATTTCAATCATCTGAACGGAAACATCATAGCACATGCTGTCTTTTCTTTGCTCTGAGATAAGAAACAAATCACTGAGCGCCCTGTAATTTACGCCTAAGCTTTCTTTGGTGAGTTCTTTTGGTCCAGTCTGTTAGATTACAGGGCAGAAATTAGATACTTAGTGAGGCTACAATACACCAAAAGGTACAGTTTTTTGAAGACTAAGCTCTGATTTTTCTTTTTCTTTTTTTTTTT
>CACSLK010028053.1:3648631-3664811 GCA_902706635.1 Striga hermonthica | reverse complement strand
TGTGTGTGTGTGTGTGTGTGTGTGTGTGTGTTTCAAATTAAATATAAAATAATAATAACTGATTATATATATTTAAATTGAATATAAAATAATAATGGGTCAAATTTGTAAAAGTTGTTAAATATGTATGTGGCATTGGAAAGTTAATTAAAATAAAATATTTTAAAAATATTATTTTTTGTTTGACAAAGAGTGTTAAGGGTCGAAAAAAATTATTGTTTAATGTGACAGCTCAAAAAATTATTATTTTAACCATCTCTTGTGGTGTGGGACTGGTGGTGGCATGGTGGGGGAGTCGCTGGTTTTCCGCCAGCGGAGGGGTTGGGTGGTCGCCTGAGCACGGGGTCGATGTATTGGGTTTTGATTCCAGTCAGGCACATGTCGCAGTTTCTGGTGTTGATTTTCGAGCTTTGAGTCGGTCCTTCTGGGTGATCAACTGAGAGTTGTTGTCGTCAGGTCTTGTTTGTAGCGGTAGTCTGGATGTGGGAAGGGCTGTTTTTATTTTTGTTTGTGTTGGTGTTTTGGTGTGTTTGTGTTGGTGTTTTTGTGTTGTTTGTGTGTTTCGCATTTTTGTTTGGTTGTGATGATTCTTTTGGATGTGTAGATTATCCTCTTTGGAGTTAGGATTATTGTGGGTGCGTGGTGGTATCTAGGCTCCTCCGGGATGTCTTTATTGTGGATTCGGCTTATAGTCCATTTCTAGTTGTAATTATGTATTATATTTATGAAAGTCTATCGTTTGGAAAAAAAATACATGACAGTTAATTTGAAATGAGATTTTTCGAATGCTTTAATTTATAAATAATAAATAAATAAATAAAGGGGGAAATGAACATATGTTTTTGTATTAGCAGTTATTCTTCACCACCAACCCTTTAAATTATTTTGTATTTAGTTGAATTTGTTGATAACTAGCGTTAATTTTGAAAAATTTGATCAAGTTAGGTTTGAGTCAGATTTTGAATTTCTATTAAAATAATATTTAAAATATAATGAATAAGTTGATATAATGTAAAACTAGTAGAGAAATATAATCGAAAGTGATGCATGATTAAAATTATAAAATAATAAATAGTAAACTAAAGTTGGTGTGATGCCTGATGATGAATGATTGATATCATTTATTTGCAGTGAGGAGATTTAGCCGAATTAAATTTAAACTAGATTTTGTTTATATTCAGGAGTTTTAGTTGAATTAAATTTAAATTAGATTTGGTTTATATTCATGAGTTTAGTTGAATTAAATTTAAATTAGATTTTGAGTTTACAAATTATGAGAATACGTTTTGAGCAAATGATTTAGAGTAAATTGTAATTTTAATCTTATATGTTCACTATCATAACTTTTCCTTCCTCTTTGAATTGTTTGTTTGATTGTCGTCCCTTACGTTTATAAAAGAGTTAGAAAAAAGTCCCCGAGCATACATAAAAGACCAAATTAGAACATTTTTTTGCAAAACATAAACGACCTTTTTGTGCAAAAAATACCTTTTTGTGACTTTTTTGCAAACGTATAGGATGAAAAAAAAAAACAATTCAAAGAGAACGAAAAAAGTCGAGACGTGAAACATACCATACTAAAATTACAATTTACTCAGTTATTTAACCAAGGAATTCCATTTGCTTATAAGCCATTTTTGGTCTGGTGTTGGTTACTGCCATAATTTTGATTTCGAGTAAAATGCATTTTTCGTCCTGTATGTTTATCCCTCCAAACATTTTAGTTCTCTTCGAATTGCGTTTTTTATTTTCGTAACATAACTCATCTTCCTCGCATTTACCCCAATTTGCTGGCTGCAGTTCACCAGAATTCATCTTCCTTTTTCCCTCTTATTTCGTGTGAATCATGAGATCTTACCCATCACCTCTAATTAGGTAATCGTTGTCGTTTTCAAATTTGTTTTCGATCTACTGCTTTGATTTCATTCAGATTCACCTGAAAATTCAAGTGTGTAACATTGCTCAAAGATTCAAAAAACCCAGATGGCCTCGATCCGGCTGGAGGCGTCCAAGCAGTACTACGCCACCAGCAGCCTTGTTATAGGCTATGCTCTGTGTTCCAGCTTACTCGCCGTCATAAACAAATTCGCCATCACCAATTTCAATTACCCTGGCCTACTCACTGCGCTTCAATACTTAACCTCAGCCTCGGGCGTCTGGGTTCTTGGGAAACTCGGCTTCTTGCACCACGATCCCTTCACTGTAGAAACGGCCAAGAAATTCCTGCCGGCAGCATTGGTCTTTTACCTGGCCATCTTCACCAACACGAACCTCCTCCGCCACGCCAATGTGGATACTTTCATAGTCTTCCGATCCTTGACCCCACTCCTTGTGGCAGTTGCCGACACCTTCTTCAGGAAGCAGCCATGGCCTTCAAAACTGACATTCTTCTCTTTGGTGGTCATTTTAGGGGGTGCCGTCGGGTACGTGGCTACTGATAACGGGTTCAGCTTGACCGCATACTCGTGGGCCTTTGCATATCTGGTGACCATTACCACAGAGATGGTTTACATAAAGCACATGGTGACCAACCTAGGCCTCAACACCTGGGGATTTGTGTTCTACAATAATCTCTTGTCATTGATGATGGCTCCCTTGTTCTGGATCGTGACTGGGGAATATGCGGATGTGTTTGCAGCTCTGGCATCATCGGGCCTGGGGGATTTGTTTGGGCCCGTCGCATTTTCTGCTGTGACCTTGTCCTGTGTGTTTGGGTTGCTTATAAGCTTCTTTGGTTTTGCAGCCCGAAAGGCTATCTCGGCTACTGCGTTCACTGTTACGGGAGTCGTTAACAAGTTTTTGACTGTTGCCATTAATGTACTGATTTGGGATAAGCACGCGACTCCCTTTGGTCTGGTTTGTTTGCTGCTGACTATTGCTGGAGGAGTTCTTTATCAGCAGTCGGTCACTGGAGCAGTTGGGAATGCCTCAGCATTGTCCAAGCAGATGGAGAGCAAGAATGATAATGGGGCAGAACGGGATGAGGAAAAAGGGATTACCCGGTAAATTTTCTGGTGTGTGAGCATATTTGTTCTTGAATCGGCTGAATTTGTTCGTTATTTGAATTTGGCGAACTGGTTCGAAAATTTTTAGAGTTATTCGTCCTGGAATTTATGTATTAACTCCTTATTTCCTGGCTGTTAGACTTGTCATTGTCCTTAACTTGTAATCGACAAATATTTTTGCCATATAAAAAAATATATACCACATGGATATATCTTACCTGTCTGGATGAAATTTCTTTGGTACAGTGCTGTTTCTTTTTATGTTTCAATTGTTGGATTATTTCCATGTTTGCATTGGCTGAATATGCTCGTTATTTTAATATCATGCGTCCAACTGCAGCTACAATGTTATTCTCTGTTCTTCCTGTATTTATAGGAAAAATTCTTTATTTTTGCTCATTGGGGATTGACTGCACTGTAACTTGTAATGGACATGTGCCATATGTATCGTGCTGAAGATGGGTGAAAAACTTAAATCTCCTGATTTCATCTTTACTTGTCTGGGTGAAGTTTCTGTAATTCGTCGGCAAAACCATATATGGGTACCACATTGGGTTAGGTCCTGCAATGTTTATGGGTTTCAAACTTTCTTCTATTGGATTATTTCCATGTTTGCCCAACTTCTTTACTGGATATGTCTTTCCTTTTAGTTTATTGAAACCTCTTCCTAAGGCACCTCGGCAGGTGACGATGAGCTATGTTTTTCCTTTTTATGTTCATCGTAATAAGGATCGAGTGATATATAGGATATGCCTGACTTCATATAGTTTCATCTCCATAGAATGGCTAGGTTTTACGTTGGCTCGCCAAGCCTATCACAACCCTCCTCCTTTACCAGGGCTTGGGACCTGCTATGTTGAAACAACATAGGCGGAGTTAAAAAATGTGTTACATCTACTTACGAAACATATAGGTGAAAGTTTATTTTTAAACAGTTGATGTTTTATTACTATTTAATGGTGTTCTGTGCACATCTATCATCTTCATTAGCTTGTAGGTGCCTTGGTCAGGTTTTATTATAAAAGAAGAGCTTAGCTGCAAAATTTGGTGAATATGGTGATGTGCACTTTTTGATGGCACTTTAACAAAATAAGAGTGTCCCCCAAAATAAATTTACTGTAACAATGCTGTCAAGTTCGATCTTCCATGATTAGTGCACAACTATTGCAAGCAGCTTCGCTGTACTTCCTCCATTTGCTTATTATAGCCCGGTATTTACAATATAGTATGACTGTGAAGACATGGAAGATTGAATTTGATAGTATTGTTACATACAACTTTCTCTTATATAGTATAATGACTTCCCAACTTCTTTTTTTAGAGCTAATTCTTTATGCTTCTGTTCCTTAATAATTCTATTAAAATGATTTGAGATCTCTAAGGCCTTGTGGTTATTCGCTTGTATTAATATTTTAGATCCCATTTATTACCCTTCTTAACTCCTCTAGACTGGGTTCATCTATTGATAGAATTTTGTAAAAATTTCATTTGTTGAAATGTGATGTTTGTAGAATTCAAAATGCTATTGTCATACACATTAGTTTCACATATCTGCTTAGTCTGTAATGCAAAATCAGTGCTCTTTTGCTGGTGGAGGAAGTTGCACAACTTGATTTTTAGTGTATGCATGACCTTGTAATGGAGGGGATTTTCGGGAACGCCCTCGCCCTTGGGAGTTATAGTCGGTCTTCGGGACGAAATCGATGAAGGGGCGACAGGACAACTATGCTAGGGTTTCATAGGAAAATAAAGTGAGACGGATGAAAAACAGTTATGCATAGAATGAATCAAAACGTCGTCGTTTTGTGGGTACTGGGTAACCATAAAAGTAGCGACGATGGCCATCAAAAGAGGAAGTAACATGGCGTGAAGAGAAGGGACACGCTTCTTTTTATAAGATATGAGTATAGATATAGATATATCTCAATGTATATAATTGCAGAAGGCGCTGAACTTAAGTGGCAGCTTCGCACACTTTGTTTTGTAATCTTATGTGATAAAATGTTATGCTTTGTAATATAGTTCAAATAAAAATTGATAACTTTTTATACCAAATAGCTTTGGATTGCCATATATGTACATATTTAATATATTACACCTATTCCACATAAATCTATTTATTGTTTTCGTTATATAATGTGCATATTACCTTACTTTTCAATTTTTGTACTTTGTCCATATTATTCTCTTATGTGTTTTAAATTAATGATGTATAATTGTATATAAATTAATTTTCAAAATTTAAAACAATATTGTTAATTCACTTAGTTATTCATTATAAATTGTTATATAATATTCTTTATTTATCTTTTCCCAAAACAAAATATAATTTAATTATTTTATCAGTGTTACAAAAATATTTTACTGGGACATATATATTACTAGTACGACACCCATGTACTATATGGGTGCATGAAAAATAATTTGAACAAAAAAAAGTAAAAGAGTTGGTTATTGTATGTATATATAAAATAAATAAATGAAAGTTTTCATAAAACAAAAGCTAATTTTATTTCAAAATCTCAAAATTTTCTTTGTGCACAACAATATTAGTTCTACTTAAAATTTATCACCTTGAAAAAATAAAAAAATTATGATGAATGAGTTAAAATTTATCAACTTGAAAAAAAAAAGATAAAGAATGATAGTTAAGATATATAATTAGTTAATTACAGTTCACCGTTATTTATTGCGCAAACAAAAACACTAAAAAATTGGTTAAAATTTATCAACTTGAAAAAAAAAAAAAAAAATATGAAATTGGACAAATCTTTAGTAAAATGAAATTAGAAGATACATGTCCTTGTGATCTTTGAATTCAAGGTAAATTTGATAATGAAAAAGAGATTCATGAGAGACAATAATGTATGGTGGAAAAATTAATTACGACACTTTCTAAGTCTATTTTATTTCCAATATTTTTATACCAACTTAAATACAAAACTTACAAAATATTATATTGTGACATGTAAGACTTAATACACGTTTTGAATTAATATAAAAACAAAAAAAAGTATATTAAGCGGCATAAACACACTTGCTCTGGATGTGTGTAGTCTAGGTTTGACTCATCGCATCCTTTGGAAACCTCACTTCCACACTCCGAAGATACTGCGCGCCTCCAGCGGCAAACAGCCGTCGTCCACCGCCGCCTCAGCTTGTAATACTACTCATTTCTCGTGTTTAAACGATGCCTTTATCTATGAACATCGATTTCAGTTTTTGTCGACCAAGTTGATCATGCTGTTAATTGAACCACACTGCTGCAGCTGCAAGCTGAAGCTTGACGAGAGAGCACACGGAGAATGCATAGCTTTAGGGTTTTTCCCCAAAGCCCACCTGCAGCAATCACATCTGCTACAGCTTCGTTGCCTTTATTCAAGACTGCGTCTCTCCCAGTCAATCGGAACATGAAATCATCGAATAGTTTTGTCCTAAAGGTTCCTCAACACTATTGCAGGGCTTCTTTGGAAGCTCAAGATGCATATCCCAGGTATTGTTGATTATAGTTTGATTCCTCCTATTGTGGAAGCCGAATGCATTTTCCCAGGTATGCTGTGTTTTGTTCGAAACTTTTTGAAGATGTTTTCCGGCTTGTAATGAAGTTCTCGAAAATCTTCACTGTATTCCTGTTCGATGCTTGACACAATCTCGATACACCTCAGAACAACTAGTGATTCAAACCCACGCGTTTATCTTGTGTTCTGCCACTCATGATATTCCAGCAATTTAAGGAAGTGCGGGGTTTGTTTTCTCAAAGTTGCAGTAACACTTACTTGTTTCTGCATAATTATTCTATCTGCAGGGACTCCAATCAACAGGTCCATGGGCTGTCACAAACAGTTGTGGGTGTTCTCGGTGGAGGGCAACTTGGTCGTATGTTATGCGAAGCAGCTTCCCAGATTGCCGTGAAGGTGGTAATACTTGACCCAATGGAGAACTGTCCGGCAAGTAACTTATGCCATGATCACATGGTGGGAAGCTATGATGACAGTGCTACTGTTGAAGAGTTCGCCAAAAGGTCGGATTGGGCGAATGTTTTTTGGATTAGGAGTAAAAGTGATTTTTTTTTTTTTTTTTTAATTTACTTGGACTGTGACTGTAGGTGTGGGGTGTTGACTGTTGAGATTGAGCATGTTGATGCTGCAACACTTGAAAGACTTGAACAGCAAGGGGTGGATTGCCAACCTAAAGCTTCAACAATCCGGATCATTCAGGTTATTTATTACTTCATTTTTCTTGCCGGAGGCATTGTTACAGTAACTGATTGTTATGTTACGTGTTGAAGTTAATAACTTCTGATCCAACAGTATGTTAATCACTTTCTTGTTAGCTAGCTACCATAAGAAAGCTTTATCCTTTTTTTTTTGTTTTTTGTTTTTTGTTTTTTGTTTTTGTTTTTAAAAAATGGGGTTATGAGAATATTAAGATGCTTTTGTTTTTGTTTACTTATTGTAATCGCTTGACTGATAATAGGTTCACTGGATTCTTTTTGCTTTCGCTATTTTAGTTTATGGGGTTGGACCAACATTATAGTTCTCAGCCTCATAGTTAACTCATTCTTAAGATATCTTAGTAGTTTCTTCAACTACCTGTTTTAATCATTTATACTTTGAGCATCTTTACAGTAGTTTGCATATTGAGGAAGAATAATATATATTGACTCCCAACGATGAAGAAATTATCTTATTATTTACTTTATGCGATTTCATATAATGATGTATTTTATTAACATCAAAATTAAGCATTTTTTGGAGGTTAATTGGTTGCATTCCTGAGTGAGAGTGCCTCCCCCATCCCGGCAATCTCTAAACAACAGTTCTAGTGATTCAGTTTCGGTCTATTAATGGGATTGGATAACGGAAAACAATAGACAAAATCTGGTCGTATTTGATAACCGCCTGTGGTGCTGCCATAATCGCCATCCCTCGCAAATTTCTCATGGCCATTAGGCCGAAATCGGCCACGGTCACTATTTGATAACACTGTCCCTAGCATCAACATGTCATTATATTGCTTTGGCCACTGGCAAAATTCTTAATTTATGTTCGGGAGAAGAGTTTTAGATTTTAGAAGTTACAGGAATCTTTTTGATATGTATTGTAGTTGATGAATTTCAGGTAACAACTCAAAATCCTTTTGATGTAATGTTGTATGCTCTGGATAAAAGAGCCCCAACTGTGTAGTGATTTGCATTAAGCCATTAATTTCGGTCATAAGAATTTCTGTGGACCTGTGTTTCCTGTTAAGAGTTGCATCTTCGATCAACATATCAATAATCATAATAGTATCATCTGAATTATGCTAAAGTATTGCTTGGATTCCCAATTTTTCAAGCTACAAAGTGGGAGTCTTTTATTTGCTTTTAAGGTTATTTCTCTGGTTGCTGTTATGTTTGGTTTTCTTTGTTTAGGTAATAGTCAAAAGATAATACTATAATTTATTAATTGAACCAGTGATGTATTTTCTGTATGAGCAATGCTATTCTGTCTGGTCCGCTCATTCAAAAAGAACTTTCTATTCCATGCAGATCTTACAACTTGTATGCTAACTTATGCTTCGAGTAACATGTTTGCGAACAGGATAAGTATCTTCAGAAGGTTCACTTTTCAAGACATGCAATTCCATTGCCTAAATTCATGCAGGTAGTTTTGAGCTACAAAATGATTGGATATCTGATATCATGTATAACTTTATCTGTACCTGATAAAAGATTCTTTGCCTTGTGGGGAATGTCTGTGGCAGATAGATGATCTTGATAGTGCAAAAAGAGCAGGAGACCTATTTGGTTACCCCTTAATGATAAAGAGCAAGAGGCTGGCTTATGACGGACGAGGCAATGCTGTAGCTAAAAGTCAAGATGAGATTCCTTTGGCAGTGAATGGTAAGACTCTTATGTGCTCTTGTTTCCAATTATATGATTTAACCCTTGTGGATTTAATTATATCAGACCTTCATTGATGCAAATTCTTTTGTAGTCAGTTGTCTTGTTAGATGCAAGTTTAAGACACTGTTTTTGTGCTATAATGATGCTCCTCAACTTAACTTGCATCTATAAACTGTGCTCTATGTATCTGCATGTTATTGAGTTGAAACTGAAACTGGACTATTTGTTAGTTTGTACTCTCAATAAGCAGGGTGATTTTTTTTACTTGATATACTGCACATCTCTTCTTAATTTACTGCATGCGATTTGTACAATTGTGTAGATTAAGTTTTTAATATATGTTGTTTTACCTGATTTTTTTTTTTTTTGTTTATATCTTTTTGCAGCCCTTGGAGGATATGGTCGAGGTTTATATGTTGAACAATGGGCACCATTTGTGAAGGTCAGCTCCTTTTGGGTGACTCAGTGTTATGATTATGTGTTGTTCCCACCAAACAATAATGGCAGTAGAATGCTCTAATAAAATTTCTGTGGTTCTCCACTACAATCTAATACAGTTGTGATTGAGTTGATATTTGAGGGACGTTTTTAGAATTGAGTGCTTGCAAGGCTAGGCTTTTTCAACCTTTGACCTTGTATTAGGTTGTCATCGTCCGATGTTAATTGGCAGCAGACTTGCTTTGTTATTGTCTTATTAACTATTTCATTACATTTTTAGAGTGTATCCTTCACTGTAAGACATGATACCTTCTTGGTTTAGCTATATAAATGCTTGTGACTACATGCAGTCAGTGAAAAAGAAATAGATTAACTTTGAAAGTAACATAAAATTAAATATATAACACTCAACTGAACATAGACCTATTCAAATTGGGCTACATTTTTATCCTACAAGAAAAAAATTGGCGTCGTACAAATATTCCGAAAATGATAAAATAAAAATAGTAGGATGAATAAAAAAATGGGTTTCTGTAATTTGATTCTGCAATTATATATCCAGGTCAGATACCTTCTAAAACACCTGCTTCTTGGTTCTTGAAAGTGCTTGATATGAAATCTGACCTTTTTCCCTCTCTTCTATACTCTCGGTTGTTGAAATGGTGTGGGATTTGTTTAAATCCTTTTAATTTGCAGTTCCTAAGACACAATACTGGCTCGCCCGTTTCTTACTTTTCCCACTTATGCTTCTCTGATTAAGTTAGTAGACGCATATGATGCAGTTCCTATGTGCTCCTGCTTTTGTTATCAACCTAATTTCATTTCAATATAATTACTATCTTTTCTGTTCCATTGACACTTCTAATCAACATCTAAAATTCTCATATTCCAATTACGAACGAAAAATTTCAGTATAAAATTCAGCACATGATATTCATGTCATAGAATGCAAACAACTTAGCGCAAGTCAATTTGATGAAAGTCAAATCAAACTATCCATGACAGAATTCTGAAACTTTTGGTGGCCATTTTCTTTAGTTCAAACTGGGAACATGAATCAACTAATTGTGGGTGTACCCACTATCGATTTTTTTCCTCAAATAAACTATTATTAAAGGTTTTATAATGATTAGGCTATGGGCAGGCAAATAATTTAGATCCTCTATTTTCATTTGCAGGAGCTTTCTGTCATTGTGGCTAGGGGAAGAGATAATACTATAGTGTGCTATCCTGTCGTAGAAACTATCCACAGGTAAGATGCTTCTTCTATTGTGTTCTGTTTTCTATTTCTATCTATCTTTGTACTATGGAATCCCATCCAAACTAATACTTTTATAGATATTCTACTGTTCGCAATTTCTGTTCTTTTTAGCTATCCCTAATACCTATTATTTTATTCTAAAATCATTATTCGCAGACAGAACATTTGTCACATTGTCAAGTCACCTGCCAATGTATCTTGGAAGATCCTTAAACTTGCAACAGATGTTGCCTACAAGGCTGTGAGTTCACTGGAAGGTGCTGGCGTGTTTGCGGTTGAGTTGTTTTTGACAACTGATGGTCAGGTTGTACATTGATATTTTCTGTGTTACATATATCTTAATAAATCATGTGAACATCCATGTGAGTGTATATATTTTTGCAGCTTTGCATTCACTGTAGCGTAATAAATGCTTATGCATTCATTCGCAGATCTTACTGAATGAAGTGGCTCCTAGACCTCACAATAGTGGACATCATACAATTGAGTCATGTTTTACTTCACAATTCGAGCAGCATTTAAGGGCTGTTGTTGGACTTCCACTTGGTGATCCATCAATGAAGACTCCAGCTGCTATCATGTATAATATACTTGGTGAAGAAGAGGTAAACTGATTTTCTGTGGATTGTTATCTCCTAACAAGAGTGAAATTAAGTGCTACCGTGGATCATAAAAGCAAGATTGGTATATTTGTGCTGAACCAATGGAACATATAATTAGTTGGGAAAAAACATTATCACGAGCTTATTGTCATTAGTTGTCCGTGCGAAGCACACAAGTACTGTGTGGTAGTTTGCTGGTGTATGTTTCAATTACCTCAGACCATTAAAGATACTAGTGGATTATTGGAAGCTGTGTCATGGCCTTACCTCGTTTGGAAATACGATTTATGGTACCTAATATGCTCTAATCAAAGCATGGCATTTTTAAATAAATGTAGAGTTGGAGGATAATTATTGTGCACACATCAGGGAAACCTTAGCTGATTATAATTTGTACCTTTCCTTGGTGGAGGGAGGCTTTGGTGTCCCCTTGTTAAATCAGTAATTTATCTTCCGCGGTTCTCATGTATTGTGTTTTATAATTTGGATACAGGGGGAACCTGGTTTCAATATTGCGAATCAACTTATCGGACGAGCACTGAGGACCCCTGGGGCAGCAGTTCATTGGTATGATAAACCAGGTAGGATGAATTCTCTTTACATTTTTTTTTTCTTTGCTTAAAAGTTGCCCTTATTTTGACTCAACATTGTAGAGATGAGGAAGCAAAGGAAGATGGGTCATATCACATTAGTTGGCCCTTCTATGGGTATTGTTGAAGCTCGCTTGAAATCCATGTTGAATGAAGACGCAAATGAAGATCAGCCTGCAGGTCAGTTGTGTTAAAGTGTATGAGTTAAGTTAACAGCCGAAGAAGCCACTCATCTACAGAGTCTGCTAAAGCTCCCATTAATTGCAGCTTAACAGGGTTCTTACTGTACATTGCGCATATGGTTTTAAAATTGATAGGGTCATGCTTTGGGACACTTATAATGTAAATACATATAAATTATAATATCAATGCAAATAGGTGAAGCTCACCATCCCTATTTCATTTCAGTGATTTGAAAATTATATTTTTATTGGCTCCTTTACTTTTAAATTCCTCCGAACTTTATGTGTTAGTTGCCATGTTTATATCTTTTAAATAATAGCATAACATTAAATTAAATAATATCAAAACAATCGAAGAATGAAACTACTGATAATCGATGTACTATACCCCATAAAGAGAAACTTTCTATGGATGTGAGTAATTAATAACAGGAGCAAAATAACAATACTAACAACTACAACAACAAAAACTGAATTCTTATTTTATATATTTTTAATAATGTGTGTATATTTGTAGATTTAACTTTTTTATTTTGTAATTACCAACAATAGTTATTGGATTTTGCTTTCCTTTTGATTTGTTATAAACAAAACAGTTATAATTTACTTCAAGAAGCTACAGCTATAACTCTAATGGGAAACTTGGTCGTGTACTTCTGTTCACGCAAATCAGGTTTAAATGGGGAAAATGTCTTGAATTTGGAGTGTATAATTGAATTTTTTTTCCAGTTTCGCAATAGAAAAATCTTTAGTTAATATTTTCTGTTGCCTTCAATTTGATTGGTTATAATAGGCAGTTGTTCTACTGCAGAATCACCACGAGTTGGAATCATAATGGGCTCCGACTCTGATCTCCCTGTTATGAAGGATGCCGCAAAGGTCTTAAGAGAGTTTAATGTTCCGACAGAGGTTATTTCACTCACTGAATAATGTGATTTCATGAGGCGGCATGTGTATAATCGTTCATAATAATTGATTTGCCAGCCTTAATTGAATATACATTTCACAGGTAAGAATAGTGTCAGCTCACCGGACCCCAGAAATGATGTTTTCTTATGCTTTATCTGCTCGAGAGCGTGGTATCCAGGTCATCATTGCTGGTGCTGGAGGTGCCGCTCACTTGCCAGGTGTCGTATACTTAGTAACACAATGAATATTTCATGTTGATCAGATTTATTTGTTTTGGAGCAAGAACTTGGTTGTAAAATATTGTTGACATGGTTAGGCATGGTAGCTGCTTTGACCCCCTTGCCCGTGATTGGTGTTCCTGTTCGTGCTTCTACATTAGATGGACTGGACTCCCTGTTGTCTATTGTTCAGGTTCTTGGTCCCCCTCATATATTTCCTGTGGGTGTGCATATCATATTATCAACTATTTGGTTTGATGGATTTATTGGCATCCAGTAAGATATCTAGATTCCCTTCCGTATCATCATTATCGAAACTTATCCTGACCAAAAAGCTTAAATAGCACTTACCATTGTGGCTTACTCATGCTCACGACGAGGCACACAAGTATGTCGCATTTTGCTGTGAATATAAATAATTTAATCTATGTTCGGTTCTTGTCTTGGAGTTCGGAATTAAGGTCTTGCAACCAAAATCCTAAATGTGACTATCCAAAGTTGCCTGAAACATTGGGTTTGTATGAAGTGTGTTTGTGCTTATACTATGTCTTTTGTGCCTAAATGCAGGCAGTGAGCTCTCAAATGTGATGCCAGAAGCAATGCCCCTAGCTCATTATTTTTATTTTTTTAACAGTTCAGTTATTTGATTCGACCATTAGGATTAGTTCCCTCTAATTCTGTGATTAGGAAGTGAGGAAGTTGGTTTTAAGAGATGAAATTTACCATTTTATCAGCACATGATACCGTTTCAAAACAATAACTAATAAGAATGTGAGGTTCTCAGGAAAAATCTTCTGCCAAGCTTTAATATGTAATTATGTAAACGAATAGTTCAGTACATCTCCTACCTAGAGATAGTCTAAGAAATATAAATAAGACATCTATCCATGAAGCCCACCAAGTGAGAATGGCCCACTGGCAACGATTATTGCTACCTAAATACTATATTATAACTCAGTAACAAGAAAACTTACATGATAATAGCTAATGAATCTGAATGTTATCAGCACATGGTATTTATGTTCTACTTCTAAATTTTTATGGACTTCCAGATATGATTATGAACTATAAACCATTTTTTACTTTTTGTGGTTCATTAGATGCCAAGGGGAGTCCCAGTTGCCACGGTAGCAATAAACAATGCTACAAATGCAGGTCTGCTAGCAGTAAGATTGTTGGGAATAAGCGACATCGACTTGCAAGCTAGGTGAGACCATGTCCACTGCTCGTGTTCTTCTTTGTTTTCTTCCGTCTTTAATGTAAATTGCTCACTGGGCTGTTGTGGTCTTCATTGCACAGGATGGCCCAATACCAAGAAGATAGAAGGGATGAGGTGCTGGTAAAGGGTGATAAACTGGAAAAAGGAGGCTGGGAAGACTACCTCAATTCATGAGAGTTTTGGGTGCTTTTCTTTCCTGAGTGGACTTCGTATCCCCCCAGCTTGTCTGACCAAGAACAGTTTTTGCGAGCCCAATAAATCGAAAAAGCTGCACAAATGTTAGAGACTGATAGATGCTTGACTACTGATTTCGGATGCATAGCATGGAAAGTGGGCTCTGCTCGTCTTACTAAGGTCAGATACGCCTTTCTAGCCGATCATTCAGCTCAATTCATAGGTTGCGGCCTTTTATTTTTACTTTTTTTTTCCTTTCGATTGACTTCTTCAATCTTTGTTTCGACCTGGAGTGTATGACGTGTAAATACTGCCCATCTGGGGATTTTGCAAATATTTTTCTTATGTTTTTTTTTTCTTTAAAGAGTGGAGATTATGACGGGCCAAACTAATGTATTTGTGGTGTCTTTCAATTTGGTCTGCCTGTGCCCATCCTGTTCTTCGACCATTGAGGCATTTGGAATGTAGCCAGCTGAAGATACTTTTTAAGTGGTATCATGCGATTTATCATAAGGTTATCTTCATTTACTCTTGAATAAAGGGATCAAAATGGCTCAATTAAATTTTAGTGCTTTTTCTATTAGTGAAGTTTCTAGAAAAAAATATATCAAACGACGCAACGCACTTTGGGTCGCTATGGAAACAACCTCCTTGTATAATTACAAGGGTAAGGTCTGCGTACAACTGACCTCTCAGATCCCAACCTGTTGGGAATCTATTGGGTATGTTGATGATGTTGACGATGATGATGACTCTTGAATAAAGGCATACAATGGTAGTTTTGATGATACTATATAAGTGATGTGATACTCACTCTTAGCCTTCGTAGCCTTGTTTCACATTAATGGATGAAAGGCATCGCGGATAGAGATGTTAAACGGGCTAGTCCTAACGGTTTCGGGCTAGCCCTAGCGGGCTTCGGGTCAAACGGTCTGGGCTTAAAAAGCTCGGATTTAAACGGGCTACCAAAAAAGGGACCTAACCCTAGCCCTGGCAGGCTTCGGGCTAAACGGGCTATGCGGGCTATAATAATAATAATAATAATAATAATAATAATAATAATAATAATAATAATAAAATCAAAAATAAAAAGAGTAAATAATAAAAAATATATAAAAAATAACAACGGCTAGTTAAAAATTGTTTTCAACGGCTATTTAATATTTACCGCCTATCACTATGTTTTATGTGTTTCTTATTAGTCGTTCTCATTGGCTTAAGTATTTTCGTATGAAGTACAATAACAATATTATTAATAATTATCTTTCAAAATCATAATAATTCATTACAACTCATACTTACATGTGAAGTGGAAAACCAAAATTGTAATATACAAGTAATATAAGAGCATATTACTTACTTGATGCAAACATTTACACCGCCCAACCCTAGTTAAACGGGCCAGCCCTAGCGGGTTTCGGGCTAACCCTAGCGGGCTTCGGGCTAAACGGTCCGCGGGTCCGGGCCTAAAAAAGCCCTGATTTAAACGGGCTACTAATAAAAGGACCTAACCCTGTTTTTTTCGGGCTAAACGGGCCGACCCGTCGGGCCAAGGACCATTTAACATCTCTAATCGCGGATTTGGATGAGAAATAAAATTAATAGCCTTGTTTTGGTAAATAAATAATTTATGTGATAATTCCTCTACATTGCTTTGTTCTATTGGTCCCTACAAAGTTTTTTTTTTTTTTTTTT